>MU612580.1:0-15362 GCA_025201675.1 Cunninghamella echinulata
TATATATATATATATATATATATATATATATATATTACCTGCAACGATAAACCGGTTCTCCTTTTCTAAAAACATGACCACATTGTCTTCCACGCTGTGTAGATAAATCTTGTTGAGGTACGAGCCCATTACCATGTAAAGATGAGCTGTCCACACTCATATATTGTACTTTTTCATTGCTAACCGATATTAACTGAGTTATACACTGTTGGCAATCTTCTTCATTTTCAAAAAAATATTGTTGCATGCTTTTACTACTATAACCCCATAAAGCTTCAAAACATTGCCTTAAAATATATTGTTTGGCTGAATCATTTAATTTACATTGGAATAATAAAGGAGATTGCCATAAAAATTCAGAAAGTGATCGCGTTGATGTCCATTTTTCAGGTATTTTTGATGATGACGATCCACTTGCTGCCATGAACAAATTTATATATTTATATTAAAATATTATAGGCTGAATTTATATATATCTATATATCTATATAAAAATATATATCTATATTTATTATTATTATTATTATTATTTAAAAAAAATAATGGAAAAAGTAAAAAGAGGGTGAAAAAAAAGGAAAAAAAATTGCACCTTTTTAAAAAAAACTAATGGCGGAGTCTATTTTTTTCAACATAAAATATAACAGTATAACCTTTTTATGTTTGAAAATATTTCTTTACATCTAAACTTATACTACATTATTTTTTAATTTTTAATTTCTTATAGCACCTTTGTATATTTGTACTATTTTCAAAATAATTTTATTAACATTATATTATTATGCAAAGGTTATTATAAAAATGGCAGATATATATATGATTGTTAAGCTATAGCATATTGTAAAATATGCTACCTATTGCTGATGAATGGCTGTTATATTCATATATATATATATATATATATATGAATTTCATTTAGTTATACTATGATATAAGTTATGCTTAGTATTATTAATTAAATTATGATGCTTATATAACTCATTAAAAAAAGTATTAACCCTATTTTGACTTTTTCATTTTAACATTTTGTGTTATCTTTACTGCGTCCTCCACACTTTTATATAATTCTTTCCAATCCATGTTATATGCAGGTGCATAAACAAAAAGTATATAATCAAAGCCTAAAATGATTTAATATTTAATAGATAACATTTGTAAATATTAATTAATACTAATTGCTTGTATTATTCCTATCCCTATTATATATATTGAAATATGGTCTACCCTTAGGTGCTTGTGCCGTAAATACTTGTCTTACTGCATCCCTTACTCGTCTTTTGCATCTATCTCTAATACACGCTGATTTGCTAACAGCTTTTTTAGTTACAATAAATGTAGTTCGAAAATCTTCTTCAGAATTTAGATTTTTAGGTGTATTAGTCCATTGATATGCTTTTAAAGTAAATGCTACTTGTTTGCTGATAGCATATGGATATTTTCTAATGTATTTTTGTAATGAATCAGTTGTTATAGCTTTAAGTTTTACAAGCATGTTTGACGTTTTTTAAAAAAATTTAGTGAAAAGAAAATAGTTTGGGAGAAAAGAGCTTTATTAAAATTCAGCACAAAAAACGGGGTTTTAAGTTTTTAAAAATCATAAATTTTGAAAAAAAAAATATTTTTTTCATTCAATTTTTTTTTTAAATTAAAATCACGCCGTTTATTTTGTATTATAAAAAATGAGACGTATATCTTTACATTTTAAAAAATATATTGAAAAAAAAAAAAAAAGATGATAAAAAAAAAAAAAGAAGATATTTGATACGACCATCGACAAATAACGAAAATACTGAAGAATGGATTAAATATTGGTGTGTTTTAAGAAGGTATGTATTTATATTTACAATTTTTTATGCATGTATTTATTTATCTTTTTTCATTCAATTTTTTTTTCAAATATATAATTATGCCACCATCATCTTTAAATGGACGAATAATACAACTTGTACAAGTAAGCTATATTTATAATTAATATTTTATATATTCAAAACAGGGATTTGTTTATTTATATATCATTATTTATAAAATTTTTTATTGAATAATTTTTCTTTTTTTTAAATAGACTTTACAGTTTGCCTGGTTTGTAGGACACGTATTAGTAATTCTTGGATTTATTTCCTATGCTTTATCTTTCAAGATTACTCAATTAATATCCATGATTTCTTCTGGAGTATTTATGTTTATGGCACAATCATATGGATTACCTTACAACATTCTTGGCCTTCTTTTCTATGTTTTTACTGCTACCAATTTTACTGGAAACCCTAAACCTTACAAAATAGCGTACTTGGGTGCCATTATTTCGTATGGTATTGTTACTTACAAAACCCATGGAGTAAGTTAATAAGAAAAAGAAGAAGGAATAACCAAAGCTATCTACCAATAAATATCATAACATACACTAACATACATTCTCTTGTATATTATGTAGATGCCTAAATTAGACCCTGCTTATCGTCAAAGAATATTAATGGATGAAAATTTTCACTATTTTATGCTAGCAACCTATTGGTTTTACTCTAATCCTATTGAAGGTAATATATATATATAATATACATGTTGTATTGATTTCGTATATCTAACTTATAATATATTTTGTGTATTTAATTTATAGTAACCCTTATTCCATATGGTATGCAGTAATAGAAATATCATATAGTATTTAATTTTTAATAATACATTAATTTTTATTTCTATTACTATATTATTATTATCATTTATAATTAGCGACGTATTCTGTATTCCATGCCCTTGGTTATATTCGATCCCACATTATTCCAACAGTATTTCCTACCCCTAGAGTGCCCACTGGTACAAATGCACCAGTTACTTGGCAGGTTAAGACACAACAAAAGATTAAATCTTGGACTGATACATATCATGCACCCGCCATAAAATTTGCTACATCTACGGAAGTTGAAATTATATTGCCACGTATTCTATTGGGAATATTTAGGTAAATTATATTTTATTATTTATTTATTTAAAAAAAAAGGAAGAATAAAAGAGGAATAGTAAACTGATCTAAATACAAATATATGATAATTCTCTTAGGTTACGATTGGGTCAAATATTAGTATATGTCCAATTCTTACGCCATCGTCATCGTTCATCATCAAACCCTCTTCAAATTCTTGTTGACCTGCGTATGTACCTTGATCGTGTACTACTACCACCAACTGCTCATCCATTAGTTCCTCCATTTATCACTCGCTTGTATACTTCTGCAAAGGCTATGCTTGGTTGATTATAGATCATACTATATTTCAAATGGATAAAAAAATAATGAAAAATTGAAAATATAATTTTAGAATGTAATAAAGCTTTAATAATTCTACTATTCTTGTAATATCTAAATAACGTCGGTTTATCATTTTTTATTTTCTTTTATAAATACGCATATAGTTTTTAATGGAAATATACCTAATAAAAATGATATGATAAAATTAGATACGAATAACATGGTTTACATACCATCAATAGTCATATGCTCATTATAGTGTACTTTTTAATTTGTCTTTTTTTTTGTTAATCAGTAATTAAATAGTATTATGCTTTTTTTTAGAAATAAAAATAGGAGTTTATTGTATTTACATTTTATGATACTACGTATAGGAGAAAATAGCAATATTTAAATTAATACATATTAAAAGATGAAGTATTATATATTTTAAGTAGAAGCGATAAACCTAATTAAATTGGTGGGCATTCTTTTGAATCCATTGATCCACACTATCTTTAGAACGTAATAGCCACTTAGTATTAACGCGTGCGCTTTCTAAAGCTTGTTGTAAAGGTCTTGCATATTCTTTAGTATTTTTATCAGCAAAGAAAGCCTCCACTTCATCTAATTGTTCTTTAGAGGAAAACCCACCAACAGCAGAACGCACGGCAGCACCAAACAAACTAAGAGATCTAGAGAATTTTGAGTGTAATAAATCATAATTTTGAGAGAAAAATTGCCAGAATAATAAACGAGCATCTGGATTTGCAGCCAACCTTTAATAATAATAATAATAAATAGAAATGTGTAGATATAAATAAGTATTACTATTACTTTTTAAATAATAAAAACAATAAAAAAATTATAAATTTAACAACTTACGACCCAAACACATAAATGGTATCCTGTCCACGCACTTCTTTTTCATCCAAGCTCATAAGTAAATATCTGGATATTAAAGATTCGCTTTTAGCACCACCCAAAGCATTTAATGCAATAAGGCGTTGATCGGTAGGTAAAGATTCATTGTGGTACATTTGTAAGATTTTTTCCCAAATAGCAGCTTCTTCTTCAACATTGTTTGCATTGGCTAATACAATGCCGTAAACTGGACCACGAAGATTAGGATGTAGAGCGTTGATATCACCAGCAACAAACTTATGGAATCGTATTTTAGCTTCATTCACGGTATTCATGTCATTTGATCGTCCAGCATTGGTTAAGGCAAGTACACGTAAAATATTTGTTAAATAATCATCACTTTCATGGAATTCCCAACCTAATCTATGAGCTACTGGTGCAAATAATGCTCTTCGTAAAGATTTCAATCCGTTTTTCACTTCTTCAGGTTGTTGATACCAAACACTAAGGATGTTGCTAAGATGGGTACTTAATTGTGACCATACGCTATAATAATAACAATAATAATAATAATATAAAAATAAAATAACAAAAGATAAAGATATTCATATGATTAATATTATTATAGCTAATATAAATAAGATTATTATTATTAATATATTCATGTTACTAGCTTCGTTCAAAAACTTACAAGTAATTATCTTCATTTACAAATGATTGAGCAAGTTCCAAAAATGCTGCTGTACTTTGTTCACCACTAACACATAAATTGCCTGCATCAGCAATAAGTCCAACTCTATCAGATGTATTAGCCAACAATCCATTAGACCCTTTTTTTACCTCTTCAGCTAATATACGAATAACTTCAATTGGATAATTTACGCGGTAAACTGATGTTTGACCAGCATTAAGTTTAAACAATCCATTCGATGGTATAGTGAAGCTTTGTGATTTTTCCGTTAAAGTATAGGATTCAATTCTACCAGGAACCAACATACCTAAAGGTGCCCACCATACAGTACTAGAATTATTGTTTATTTATTTTTTTATTCGAAAAAAAAAGGGAAGGTTAACATACAATCTATAAATTCATTTATATTTATATGTATTACTAAATGATAATAATAATAATAAAACTACCTGTCTTCATCGGAATGGAGATCACCAGTTGAAAGATATCTTGATTGAACTACTTTGATGTTATCATCGCCTTCTTTAGAAACACAAAGGACAGGATACTGAATTGTTTAAATAAAGTGATATAATAATTTCATATGTATATATTAGTATATATACAGATAAATGCTCTACGTTCTAGATAATAATAATAATAATAATTAAAAATTAAAAACTTACACCAACACGCTTTGTCCATAAATCCATAAATTGAGATACATCAACACCAGCTTGTTCACTTAAAGCATCCCATAAATCATCTGTAGAAGCATTACTTAACTTGTGTCTACGTACATAACGGCGAACGCCTGCTAAAAATGTTTCCACACCTAACCAAGAGCTTAACATTCTTATTACACTCGCACCTTTATAATAAGAAATAGCATCAAAAATTTGGTGGATTTCAGCAGGATCATTAACTGCGACATCAATAGGATGAGACGATCTTAAAGCATCAAGATTAAGGGCGCGGGGCATATCTTCATTCACGAATGAGGTCCAGACATCCCAATCAGGAAATATATTATCAACAGCTAGCCAACCTACCCAGGTGGCGAAGGATTCATTAAGCTATTAAATAATTAAATACATTATTTAATTTTCGGTTAGTATGCAAGTTTTATTTGAATGCATTTTATTTATATTTTTATATTTTTTAATATTTAAGTACCCAAAGTTCATTCCACCATTTCATGGTAACCTTGTAATAATAATAATAATAATAATAATAGTTAATTAGTAAAACGATTATTATTATTATAAATAATTTAATATTAATACATTATTCCATGTTTACCAAATTTCCAAACCATTGATGAGCTAATTCATGACAAACAACATAGGCAGTTCGTTTTTTCGATACAATAGAAGACTGTTTTTCATCGAACAATAAAGATACTGTACGATAAGTAATCAAACCCCAGTTTTCCATAGCACCAGCTTCAAAGTCAGGAACAGCCACCATGTCTAATTTAGGTAAAGGATAAGGTTCACCAAATACTCTTGCAAAGTATTCCAAAGCTGTGACACATACATTTAAAGCATGTCGACCTTGTTCTGCCAATCCAGGTAGAGTATAAACCCGAGAACGAATAGGTTGTCCATTATGTTCGCCAGAAGTAAATGCTTCAATATATTCAAAAGGCCCAATGACAAAGGCAACAAGATAAGTACTCATTAAAGGTGTTGTAGCATACTTCACTAATTTTAAATTATCAGACCATTTTTTTTCTTCAATCACGTTAGTATTTGATAAAGCTGTCAAATGAGAGGGAACTATCAATGATATATCAAATGTTGCTTTCAGAGATGGCTAGTTTTAAAAAATGAGATTTAGTTAATCCTTTCATATGTTTTAAATGTATGCTATTTTATGATTGCCCTTTCTCATTTTTCCTATCATCTTTTTTTTATTTTATTTTTTTACCTCATCCCAACAAGGAAAAGCTCGTCGTGCATCTGTTGCTTCAAATTGAGTTGTCGCGATATATCTAAGAAAATATATACACGTCAAAATCATCAAAATAAATAAATGTCATAAATATGTTTCTTATCACTTCTCATTATTGTAACTCTTACTGTTTAATTATATTACCTAGTTGATCCATCAGTGTCTTTGTATGACGATCTATAGAAACCAGCCATTTGATCATTAAGAATACCTTCATAATTTATCTTCAAGATAGCTTTATTATTTTTGGGTAGAGTTTCGGCAAAAGTGAGTGTAGCCAAATCTTTTTTTTTATCGTATGTAATATGAGTTGCTGGTTGACTAAAATAAAAATGAAAAAATGAAAAAAATTTGTAGTAAATTTAAAGAATTAGTTGTTTTTTATAAGTAATAAGTAGTAATAATAGTAATACTATAAAGATAACTTGTTTTTACCTGACTACTTCATTATTAATAGTTACATCTATACTTGCTGATTGTATCTTGATATCAATTGTATTTAAAACTATTGTGGTTGTATTATCTATTATTTCTAAACTAATCAAGATATATTAAAAAACATATATTTCATATATTAGTTTATAGAATTGTTACTTATATCTTATAACAAATGAATAAAAAGATGTTAAACTCACTCTACCGCAAGTTTGCCTAAAAAAATAAAAGCTTCTAAATCGGGTTGTATACATAAATTATAATGTACTGGTTTAACGTTTGCCGGTAAGATTTGTCTTTCCGAAGTATCTACGTCTTGTTTACACATGTATTATTATTAGGTATCAGATATACGGTTGCTTAAAAAGAAGAGGAGGAAGAAAAAAAATAAGTGATTATAAAAACAAAAAATTAAAAAGAGAAAAGAAAAAAAGAACGAAGAACGAAAAAAAAATCTTGTTTTAAAAATTTTTTCCCATTTTTTTATTTCCCTTAAAAAAATTAATATATATTTAACCTTAAATGGATATACTTTACCTATTTTTTTTTATTTACTCGTTTTTACAGTTATTTGGGTATTTGACAGCATTATTTATGATGATGTTTTTTGTTTTCATACCGACTCCACGGATAATTCAAATAAGTACTTTGTCCGATAGCCGGGTTTCCATTTTCTTAACCTTTATTATTTATTATAATGTCAGAAATATTTTGATTTCTACCATTATTATGTAATGTTATGTCCATTTTTATATTTTGTTTTTAATACATAAATATTAATTAATATTCATTTTTCTAAATACGCTATTTTTTATAAGTATATAAATATATACATACAATTACTAAAGTGAATATACATATTATCAGATAAAACTTGATCATAAAATAAAATACACTTGGATATTTAGTTGAAAAAAATAGCGGAATTTAAAATATACATTTTATCGCACGTGATATATTATAAATTTTATAATACAAATATACAAAAAAAATCGATGGGAATATTCTTTTTCAATTTGAAAAAAATAACCTTTGGTATATTTTATTATATTTTATTTTTTAATTCATCTAAAGTCGATTCTAAATAACATCATACTCATTAGTGCCGGAGAACTTTTATTAAATATTTGCTTTTATTTAAAATCTTTGTTCTTCAATTAATATAAACAAGAAAAGCTATGACAAATCAGTTGGCTACTAGATTTCGAAAAAAAAAACTATCTAATAAGCAACCACTTCCTATATATAAAGAGTCTCAGCTTTCTGACCTTGGAGATATTTCTAACTTACAAAGAGCTGATCCTCAAATAGAAACAGGTGTCGAAAAAGAAGAAGAAGAGGAAGTAAGTTTTATTATTATTTTTATTACTATTATTATTACTATTTATTTATTTATTTATCAATACAATACAATAATTTTTTAAATAATTTGATAAAATATTAATTATAAAATAATATATTATGTGTGTGTGATTTTTTACTTTTTGAGGAAAATGTACATAATCAGGTTTTTTTAATTATAAACACCGATTTTTTTTCTTTACTTTTTTTTTAGCATGATTTAAAAGCTGCCCTTTCTGCTGCCCAAAATTATATTCCTACCCCTGATGCTTCTCATATAATTGATATTAAAGAATATGATGCTTTATACAAGAGAAAGTTTAAAGAGCCTTCGATTTTAATACGTTTTTCTACCACAGTTGAAGATAGTACTGGCTGCCCTTATGTACTGGACGATGAAGATGATGGTTTTTTAAAACAATATAATAGAAAAAACTCCTTAAATAATCTTACTGAAGATCATTTAGAATTTATTATGTGGGAATTAGAATCTATTACAAATAAACAGTTACCAAATCTTAGCAATGTAAAAAAAGAGAAAAAAAATCCGGAGATTGAAAAAAAACAGAATAATTTTTAATTTTAATTTTTTTTATTCTTTCTCTTTCTTTTACTTTTCCTTTTATATTTATTTACTATATTTATATATACGTATATGTATTTAAATTTCACAAAAATGAATATACATTCATATATAATAGGATATATTACAGTTACCTGATTATGATTCTTTTCAATCTTTATTACCACCTAATTCAAACCTACTTTCTGATCCAACTTTTCAGCAAGTCTTTGAATATTGGCGACGTAAAAAACAACAACGATTAGGAAAACCAATTATTCCAACTTTAGCTTATGAAGACATTCTGAAACATGAAGTCGATCCTTATGTTTGCTTTAGAAGAAGAGAAACAAAATCGTTTCGTAAAACAAGACGATCTGATCAACAATCGTTGGATAAGTTACGACGTATTCGGGCTGATATGGAAACGGCAAGAAATCTTTTAGAAATGGTGGTACAAAGAGAAAAAATAAGAAAAGAATGTTTGGAGATTGAACAATCTGTATTTGAAAAGAGCTGTCTTATTAGAGAGCACCAACGTACTTTAGGTATTCAAGAAGATGATGATATATTAATATCAACACCAAAGAAAAAACGAAAGTTGTCAGCTGATTCTAATTTTGGGTAAGTATTTATAATTTGATATTTTTTTTTATTTTTTAGATATAATAATAATAATAATTTTTATATATTATTATGTAAAGATAATATTAACTATAATTTTTTTTTTGTCATGATTAAAAATCTTTAGAACAACTATTAAAATCCCACTTCATAAGCTTAAATCGGATAGTTATAATGATTCATTACAAGAATCTCCTTTACAGATAGCAATCAAAACTAAACTTGCACGAAGAAAGACACAAGATACCCATTATGAAGATATCACAGAGGTAAAAAAGATAGAGAAAAAGAAAAAAAGAAAAAATAATAATAAATTGGAATATAAAATGAATTTGATCTTAAGCATGTATATTTTTATTTTATTTTATCAATTAAATAGTGTCCTTTTCAACCATTTCCGCCACTATTACCCCAACATTTTTTTCAACCATTATATACGTTATATTCAAACAATCAAACTCCCCAGCTTCAATTTCGTAAAAGATATGGAAGAAATGGTAGATTATACTTGGATCGTAAAAGTTTTCAAACAAACTTATTTGATACATCTAATGCTGATCAAAGCTCAGCCAATAATATATCAACAGCATTAAAAAGGTATCAGTTTGATTCTGATTTAAATGATGGTGACGATAGTGATTTGGAAATAGATGATTTAGAAGATAGGTACGTATATATATAACTACAGAACATTAAATATAAGTAAATATTTTGTATGCTTATATGTAATTTTTACCTATTCTTTTCTTCTAATTAATATAGTGGTCTTTTATATCGATCCAAATTATTAAATGAGGCTGATTTACGCAATTTAGTATCAATTCCATTTTCTACACCATCAAGCATTAATAGCACTCCAAAACCTAATATTCAACAATCCAAATCAAATTTATCCCAAGCTGCCAACACCTCCAATATAATACCTAATAATAACAGTATAAAAAATATTAATTCTCATCAACCCATACCCACTTCACCTATAATTATTAAGCGTCAAAATAGTCAGAATAAGTCGATACCTCAACAAACAGCTAAGGTTAATTAAATAATGATAGCTTCATCATTTAACCAAATTAATCAATTAACTTCTTTCATGGCTTAGCAATAACATTTATAACATCATCAACATAATAAAAAAACCAATTAGCATTGAAATCATTTAGTAATAATAGATGACTAAAATGGTTTTTTACTTTTTTAGGATTCTCATCGAAACATGACATAATCACTTTATAGCATTAACTTTAATACATATATAATATTTTATTATATATATATTCTTCCTTTGACATAGCTATTTATATTTCAACTTTATCATATTTACAACAGCTTTTATAATCATACATTTCAACTATATCAGTATCACTATATTTGTATTTATCTAGCTTTAATATATTTTATCATTATTATTTTATTATTTTATTAAATATTACTCACCACATTACAATATAAACATTCATTTTTATTTTTTATTTCATATATATATATATATATCACTATTGCATATAATAAATAAATCATTCTGTAAAAGTCAATTTTTAATTCTCGCTGACTGATGTAAATTCGAGTTCTGAGTCTGAAAAAAAAAGAAGAAAAATTTAAATTTAACTGGTCTCCATTTTTTTATTTCTCTTTCCTTTTTCTTCTTTTTTTTTACCCCACATAAAATGACATCTTTTCAATCTCATAAACAAGCCCGTAGACGTTTAAAACAGCTTGGAAAGAATTTAACTGCTTCTCATGACGGTTGGACAGATTCAGAAGAGGATGAATTAGTTCATGAAGGTATTATAGATATTTATATCATATTATATTATATAATATATATATATTGACTAATCGTATATTATATAAAAGGAAAAATACTAATTACTTTATTTTCTGGTTACTCTACTTATTAGTGAACGTGAAATCCGTACGTATTGGTGATGTTGTAATGCCTATTGAACCTCCAAAGAATCCTGAATTAGTTCCAGAGCATGAAGGTCCTTTATATGACGATTCACAGGTAATAAAGATATATATATTGAAATGTATCAGATATATCATGATATTAATTTAATATATAATACATATACTTTTTTTTGTTTATTTATTTAGGAAATATTAAGACATTTACGATGGTAATATAGTTATTGAAATACGTATATATAATATATTTATAATATTTGTATTTATTAAGACCAATTTTTCTTTTTATTATGCACTTTTAGGATGATGCAAAAAGATAAGGTACATAAAAAAATTAAAAAATTAAAAAAATTATCACATGACAATCATTTTATTTATTTTCCTTAATCTTATTTTATCGTTACTGTTATTATTATTTTCTAGTTAAAGCAAGATATTTTTCTTATAGGCCCTCCTGGACCCTTGCGTCGTAATTTGGTGATGAAATATGCGGAAATGACACAAAGAGAGTAAGTAATATATAATAATAAGGGTAGAGATATAAATAAAAGTAAAAGTAAAAAATGGATATTCCAAAATTTAAAGAGTTAATGCCAATTACGATCTTTTTTTTAAAAAAATTATGATTTTAGAATTGAATATGTTGCATTATCAAAGGATGTAACTGATGCTGATCTTAAACAAAGAAGAGAATTATCTGGTGGAACATCCTCTTATGTTGATCAAGCCGCTGTACGTGCCGCAATCAATGGACGTATTTTAGTATTGGATGGTATTGAAAAGGCTGAAAGAAACGTATTACCAATTTTGAATAATTTACTTGAAAATCGTGAAATGGCATTGGACGATGGTAGATTTTTAACTTCCAAAGATGTTGATATTGGCCAAAGCGACACAAAATTTGAAAAGGTAGATAAGCGGTTTTTAGTTTTTGCACTTGGTAATTATATACATACATACACACACATATATATAATATAAATATACACTTATATTCTTTTTAAATAATTTACTAAATGTTTTATATTTTATATTTTAAACTTTATATTTATTATTACTATAACTAAAGGCTTACCTGTCCCGCCTTATGTTGGTTATCCATTAGACCCTCCCTTACGCTCTCGTTTCCAAAGTCGTGATATAAGAGCACCTAGTTTTCAAAGCCAAGTTGACCATATAATGGCATTAATCAAAAATAAATCAGCAAAACCATTGGTTGAAAAATTAGTCTCAATTAGTTTGGTTCTTGGAGTACAAAATGATAAATCGGCTTCTGTTGAAATTGAAGTTCCTGAATTCCCTATCTCTTTGGCAAGTCTTTCTTCTTTAATATCTTTTTTCCCTAAAGTACATCCTAGATTCTTGGTTGATTTGTTATATCCTTATCCATTATTACCCACTTGTGATCTAGAACAATTAGGCGTTATTGAAGGTGCCTATCGTCGTTTCGGTGTTAAAAGTGCTATTGTAGAAGCTCATGAAGAAGCAAGGCAAACATCATCTGGTTATAATCTTGCTAACCTCGAAAAATTCGGAAGACCTACCGTTTCTATTGATGCATTACATTATATTAATAAAGCCATAGCAACATTTTCACATGATTCAGATTCTCCTCTTGGTTTGCCTATTTATTGTGGTCCTCAAGAATTTAGTCCCGCTGAATTCTTTGTTGAAACACCTTATCATAGAGATATTATCTCGGCAATGGTTGTTGTTCATGCCGGTGGTAAAGATATTTGTTTAATTGGTACTCAAAAAGGTGTTGGTAAATCTGCTTTAGTTCGTCAATGTAAGTATAATTCATTGGTCCATATGTGATTATTTTTTTATTTTACTCTTCAACAAGAAAAAAAATATGATTTTAAAAAAAATTAACATGTCTCATATTATTACATTATTTACTTACTTAGTTGCTAGAAAGCTTGGGTACTCAATTGAGTATATTCCATTATATCGTGATATGTCTTCAAGAGATTTACTTCAACGCCGTTCTACTACTCCTACTGGAGATACTATTTGGGAGGTAACTCTCTTATTTTATAAAATTTATAAATGATTATTTATTAATATCTGTAGTAATATTATGGTCACTGATTTATTAAATTTATTTTATTTTATATTACTTTATTTGCTTTATATTTATATATAGAATTCACTTTTAGTAGAAGCTGCCATTCATGGTCATTTAGCTGTGTTAGACGGTATAGATGCTTTATCTTATGGTACTCTCAATACTTTGCAACGTCTTGTATCTGAACGTGAAACGCAATTACCAGATGGGACTAGATTAATTAATGCACATAGATATGAAAAATTAATGAAAAAAAATAAATTATCTGTAGAAGATTTAGAAAAAAAAAAATTAATTCCTATCCATCCATCTTTCAGAATTATTGCATTGGCCCGTGCTTCAGGTTCTGGTCAAAATGAAGGAAAGCCTGGTGCTTGGTTAACAGCTGAAATTTTATCCATGTTCCACTTTGTTGTTGTCGACTCTTTACCTTCTAATGAAGAACAAGAAGTTTTAAAAAGTCTTTCACCTGGTGTTGATGAAGATAAACTTAAACAATTACTTAATTTTGCTCGCCGGTTACGTCGCGATACTGATGAAACTATTCGTATGCTATCAAGTGCTTTATCTACCCGTCAATTGATTAGAATCTGTAGAAGATTATCTTACTTTGAGAATGAAAGTTTATATAAAGCTATACATAAGGCGGCACTCTCTCGTTTTATGCCTAATGTTGCACGTGAGGCTCTTCATGAAATCATGGTAGCCAATGGTATTCATCCACCAAATGATGATCTTCACTCTCGTGATGTAAGTCTTATAAAAAATATAAAATAAAAATATGATAATGATAATGATAATAAGTTGACATAATATATGTATTCTATTAATTTTTATTTATTAGCTTAAAATTGAAATATTACCTTCAAGAGAAAATGCTGAGGTAGTCCGTATTGGGAAGGTAGAAGAACCAGTATTTAAAGGTGGCGATCCTATGCTTATTCCTAATGTGGTATTCCATGAAAACCCTGCTCATACTGAAATTTTAATGGAAATGTTGAAAGATTACCAACTGGGTGATCATTTACTTTTAATTGGTAATCAAGGTGTAGGAAAAAATAAATTGGCAGACTACTTTTTACAAATTTTACAATTACCCCGTGAATACATTCAACTTCATCGTGACAGTACAGTTCAAAGTTTAACCACTACCCCTGCTATCCGTGGCGGTGTTCTCTTTTTTGAAGATTCCCCTCTCGTCAAGGCTGTTAGAGATGGTACAATTTTGGTAGTTGACGAAGCTGATAAAGCACCCACCTATGTTACAGCTGTATTAAAGAGTTTAGTAGAAGATGGTCAAATGGTACTTGGTGATGGACGTCGTATTATCTCAAAGGAATCGGATATTCAAGATAACGATCGTTATATTATGGTTCATCCGAACTTCCGTATGATTGTCCTTGCTAATCGACCAGGTAAATTATATTGATATAGACTATTTTATTTTATATTATATTTATTTTTTTAAAAAGATATGAAAACATTATTCTAACTAAATAATAAAACAATTTAATGTATATTAGGTTATCCTTTCCTTGGCAATGATTTCTATCGTGAAATTGGTGACGTTTTCAGTTGTCATGCAGTTGATAACCCTGATATGGACTCAGAAGTAATATAAATAAAATATAATAAAATATAATAAAATAAAAAGTACTAATTCCCCTTTCTCTCTCTCTCTCTCTCTTTTTTTTCCTTTTTTTTTTTTTTT
>MU612581.1:0-15361 GCA_025201675.1 Cunninghamella echinulata
AGCCAAGCCAATCGTATTACTTATTGGTCAATATTCAACTGTAAATTTTATATAACTTTATGATTTTTTTTTATAAATGAATAGATAATATATGTCAATTTTTCATTCTTTTTATTTAAAAAATATTAATCGATCCATGACAGCTACACCAACCATTCGAGCTATTGATAAAGCTTCGATACATAAAATATGTTCAGCTCAAGTAGTATATGATCTAGCAGCTGCTATGAAAGAGCTTTTAGAAAATAGTATCGATGCCAAAGCAACTTCCATTGGTAATAATATGTAATTAAATTAAATAAAATGAAATATAAAATGTACTTGTGTGATTTAATCATATTAATATACCAAAAAATACTACTTTTTACATGTATAGAAATTGTATTTAAAGAGAATGGTTTAGAAGGAATAGAAATCAGTGATAATGGTACCGGTATAGATCCTTCCAATTATGAATATTTGGGTAAGTTGAAATAAATAATAATTAGAAAATATATATATGAATAAAGACGATACCTTATAATGTTATTTACTTGGTATCATTCTTCTTCCTCTTTTTATTATTATTATTATTATTATTATCTTAATATATATATATATATATATAGCCTTGAAACAATATACTTCAAAAATCAATACCTATAGTGATTTAGCCAAAGTCAACACATTTGGATTTCGTGGCGAAGCTCTAAGTTCATTATGTGCCTTTTCTCATTTGTCTGTAATCACCGCTACTTCAGATCAAGCACCTATGGGAATTCGACTTGAGTATGATATGCATGGACATTTAAAATCAAAAACACCTATAGCAAGATCAGTAGGCACCACCGTGATTTTAACTGATTTATTTCATTCTTATCCTGTACGATTATTGGAATTTAAACGGAATATCAAACGTGATTATAATAATGCACTGGCTTTAATTCATGCTTATGCTCTCATTTCTACCAATATTCGAATTGTAGCTATTAACCAACCATCCAAAGGGTACATATTCTTTTTTTATATGTATATGTATAGATTTTATGAAAATATGAAATAACATAAAACACATGCGTTTTTTTCCTATTGTTTTTTTCTAGATCTCGTTCTCGTGTAATAGCAACAAATGGTAATGCAAATTTACGTGATAATATTACAAATGTATTCGGTGCTAAAATGGTAACACAGATCATGCCATTTGAAATTGAAATCAAAGAAAAAACTGACTTGGATACTGAATGGTAAAGTTATATAGAAATTAAAAGAAAATGATATATATATATATATAAAACTATATGAACAAGATCACTCATTCGTTCTATTTATCATCATCATGTTTTATTATATTTCTATACATCTATTTTATTTATTTATAGCCATGGAAAAATAGTTGGGTTTATTTCTAAACCTCAATTTGGTGTAGGACGTAGAAGTGCAGATCGACAATATTTTTTCATTAATGGGCGTCCATGTCAACTACCAAAAGTAAGTAATGAGAATAATCTATTTTTTTATTTGAATAATTGTTATTATTATTTTCCAAATAAATCAAATGATTTTATTATTTAAATTTTGTAATATATTTGTATAGATAAGTAAAGCATTTAACGAGCTTTATCGTAACTTTATTTCAAATCAATATCCATGTGTCATTGCTAATTTTATAATACCTACAGGTAAATTTGTAATTCGAATTAAAATAAGTAAAAGAAGTGAAATGAAAAAAAAACTTCATTAATTGATATATATGATTTGTTTCTCTCTCTCTTTTTTTTTTAAAAAAATAAAAAAATAAATAAATAGATTCTTATGATGTTAATGTTACGCCAGATAAACGAACTATATTACTACACAAAGAATATTTGATATCTGATACCATTATTGTAGGTGATATATATATATATATGTACATTTATTTTTATTAATACATTCTATATTATTTTCATATTAATTTCTCTATTTTTTTTCTTTTTGTTTTTTCGATTTTCTTAGACTGGATTAGCTGAGCAGATGGAACCAAGTCGCTCAACATTCGAACTCAACCCATTACTTTCAGAAAAAGCAGAAACATCCATACAAACATCATCATCATCGTCATCGTCATCATCATCAGTATCAAATGCAAATATAAATTATAATCGGGAAACGAGAGCTACCATTACACGTCAATTTGACTCATTTACACATTCAGCAGGTAAAGCTTTTCGTCCATCTACATCAAGATCATCACCATCACTATCTACTAGTTCTAATGGATCAAATTCTAAAAGGCCAGCTACAAATAATTTGCTTAATTACGTTAAACGATCGAAACCAACCACTGAAAAAAGTATAATTAATTTAATAAACTCGACTGATAAAACGATAAAGGAAGAAATTAGAAAAGAAGATGACAATAATAACAAGGATAATGATATTAAAGAATTAGATGAATTAGATAGTGATATAACACCTACTACAAATGATGGAATTGAATCTATTTCAACAACAGCAGCAGTATTAGATGACAGTGACAATGACAATGACAATGACATAGTTAATAATATACCAAAAGAAAAACCAAGCACTTTACGTGGATTATGGAATACTATTGACGAACGCATTTCAATTCAATTAACTTTGTCACAACTTGGAAAATTAACCAAAAATTTATCTATAGATAATGAAAATAAAGAAAACAATAATAATAATAATAACAATAAAGATGATGACGACGTTGATACAAATATAAATTCGCTGTCTACATCATTAAAACAAGCTAGTTTAAACACAGATAGCAATGAAATCGCAACTGAAGCATTAAACCGAGTGATCAATAAAAACGATTTTAGTAAAATTGACGTACTTGGTCAATTTAATAATGGGTTTATTATTGGATTGTTGGATAATGATGATATATTTATTATCGATCAACATGCAGCAGATGAAAAATATAATTTTGAAACATTGCAAAAATCAACACGTATAAAGGGTCAACAATTATTCAAGTAAGTAAATTCACCTTTTTTTTTTTATCGTTTTTCTTTTATTTTTTTTAAAAAAGAATACATACATACATATTATATTATACTTTATTATTATTATTTATTTTATTGTTTATTTATATTTTAAACATTTTAATTATTAGACCTCAAAATCTTGAATTGACTGCTCCAGAAGAATTATTAGTTATGGATAATGTAGATATTTTTCGTGCCAATGGATTTGATATTAAAATTGATGATCAAGGTGAACCAACAAAAAGAATATTTATTATATCTCAACCTTTTAGTAAAAATACAATGCTTGATAAGAAAGGTAACGATAATAACAATAATAGTTATATATATATATATATATTAGTCTTTTTTTTTTTAATTAATTATTTATATATAGATATTAGTGAACTTGTTCACCTTATAAATGAAAGACCAGGAGAAATGGTACGTTGTAGTCGTATTAGAGGAATGTTTGCTTCAAGAGCTTGCCGTAAATCAGTTATGATTGGTGATAGTTTAAGTAAATCACAAATGGTCAAGGTAATATTTAAAACGGTGCAATCTTTTTTTATTTTTTATTTTTATTTTATACAGATATATATATATAGTTAACTTAAACTGATTTTTCTTCTCATTGTATAGATTATTCGTAACATGGGAAAAATTGACCAACCTTGGGTAAGGATTAGAGAAATAAATATAATTTCATCACAATAGCATATGTATATAGGCATTTATAAACTAATTATAATATATTGTTTATTTGTACTTGTATTATTATTTTTAGAATTGCCCTCATGGTCGACCCACTATGCGACATTTAATGACACTAAAGGATCTCAAACACAAAGCTCAAAATCATCGACGACAAGTGACATGGAAAGGTTCATTATTAAAATAGTTTTTAAAATTTGTATATTTATTATTTGAATGTAAAGATGTATCAATAATCATTAAATAAATAAATAATAATAAAAAATTTAAAAAGAATATATCAGACATACCCATCTCGACAGTTATCAATTCACGATGTCCCTATCTATCTATTATTGGGGTCATTAAAGGTTGACCTAGTCATCATTTTATATATTTTTAAAGTAGCTCTCGAGTCATTTATAATCTTGAACGTTCGGTCATTTAATCAACCATTCCGCCATTTAAATTATAAATTGGAACAAAAACTACTATAATTGTTAAATCGAGAAGTATTATTTAAAGCCATTACTCTAATAAAAATAGTAACCAAGCCACATACCTTTTTCTTAACACCTAAAATGTCAATGTTTAGGCAGTTTATAAAAAAATAAAATCAAGCATAAATATAATTTTTTCCATAAACTGTTAGTAGGTTTTTAAAAAGTATACTTATTTTTTTTATATATTAAAGTATATATAGATATATAGACATATATATATATATATATATATATATTATTGCTCCGAAACCAATGATGTAATTATTTTTCTCTGGTTTTAAACAAGGAAGAAGTACATATTTTTATACATACCATGGTTGAAGTTGGTAGATAAAGTTAATGCCAATGTATAAAGGAGAAGGAACGAAAGTGATAAACTATTAAATATCAAATTTAATTAAAAAAGGAAAAAAAAAAGACTTCGGGGTTTACAAAAAAAAGATCAAGATCAGAAAAATTACCCAATTTTTCATTTTCTTCGCTTTCCTTCCTTATTTTTTTTTGTAAGTTTCAATTATTTTTTATTTGGTATCATTTCCATTCCTTCTACCTTCTTTTTTTTTCTTTTTTTTTTTTCTTTCTTTTTTTTCATGATAGAAAAAAAGTCTTGTTTTTTTTATACTTATAATTACTTTTTTTCATTTATTATTTATTATTGATTATATAATTAGTTTTTATGAGTTCACAAAATGAAACGACCCTTACAACGCCATCACCAACAGCAACAACATCACTAAATATTACAAGTATAACTAATCCAACTACCTATATTACCTCTATTCAAAATGCCACAACAGCAACAACAACTACAGCTACAGCTACAGAAACATCAACTAATAATGGACGTATCCCTGATATATTGAAACCGAATTATCCCATCGCCGAGAATGTAAATAACCAAAGTGGTCTTTCAACACAATTGTTAATTTGTGGTGGTGTTGGTATATTATTATTTTTAATATTTTGCTTTTTACGTACAAGGTATACACTTGTATACATGAAGTTATTTATTTATCTACCGTTATACTAATTTATATGTCTATATTTTTTTTGCTTTTTGTAAATATAAATGTATAGATGGACCGTCATTTTTGCACCTAGAAAAAATATGAGACGACAAAAACCACCTAAATTGCCAGATACATTTTTTGGATGGGTTATCCCACTTATTCGTATTTCTCAAGAACAAATGATAGATAAAGTTGGGCTGGATGCTGTTATTGTAAATAAAAGAATGATAGTTGATATAATAAATAATATTAATGATAAAAAAAGGAAAAAATACAAGAATAGTAATGTTGATAAATTCTTTTTTTTTTTTTTACCTTAATATATTTACAGATGCTTGATTTTATAGTAATGGCCATTAAAATATTTGGATGCTGTTCATTTTTTGGTGTTATTATATTAATACCCATCAGCACAACAACAGGAAATTTCACTGATCCAGCTATTAGTCCAGTAGATCATATGTCAATGGCAGTTATAGAAGATTCTTCACCGTACCTTATACCTTATCTAGTTTTCACCTATCTATTTACTTTTATAGCATGGTTTTTTTTACAACAAAATTATAACTCTTATATCTACAAACGTGCCAATTACATCTTACAACGATCTAGTAGTCTAGTTTGTCGATCCATTATTATCACTGGTTTACCTATATATTTAAGAACAGATAGAGATTTAGCTGAATATTTTGAAAAATACGTTGGTGTAGGCAGGGTCGAATCCTGTCATATTAACCGACATGTACATGATCTAGGGAAAATTATTCAAAAAAGGTCTTATTATTTATCAAAATTAGAAAGGTATTACGCTATTTATCTTGGGAATCCATCTCTTATTAAAGATTATGATCCTGACCAAATTATGGAAGAATCATTACAACAATTGCAACGGCGATCAAGTGTACCTCAAATTCATTTAGAACCTTCAAAAGACCAAGACCATCAAAATAACAACAATAATAATAACCAGTTAAATGGAAATTGGGATGAATTTGCAAATGAAAAACCATTAACTCAAAGAAGAAATAGAATTCGATCTAATAATGACACTACTAACGACAGCAACAAAATATCAGGTGATCCAAATTTGGAACAAACAGTATCAAATTCTACAAAACAGAAAACAGCTAGAACGCGTCCTCAAGTGAAAACAGGATTTCTTGGTTTATGGGGTGAAAAAGTAGACGCCATTGACTATTATACTCAATTGTTTAATGAGTATGATTTGAAAGCTATTAAGGCAAGGGAGTCGCCTGAATTTGATATGACTAATGTTGGTTTTGTTACTTTTGAAGATATGTCTAGTGCGGTAAATAGTGAACTATATTATTATTATTATATTTATACTATAAAAAAATATCAATTATATAATATTTTACTTACTGATACTTTTTTTATTACGCTTAAAAATCGATAACTATAGCTGATAGCTTCTCAAATTACAATCAATCCAGTCCCTTTTAGATGTAGAGTGAATAAAGCTTATGAGCCACGTGATGTGATATGGAATAATATGCATATGAATGGAAAAGAACGGATTATACGAACTATTCTAGTATGGATTATTACAATTTGTTTGATAATATTTTGGATATTTCCTGTTGCTATACTCTCTTCCTTTACAAGTTTAGAATCCATCCAAAGAATAGCTCCAGGGATTGGTAAATGGATTGATTCATCGCTCTTTTTAAAGAATATTATACAAGGCTTGGTTCCAACTATTCTTGTTAATGTGGTTATGGCACTTATTCCTTTGATCACTGATTGTAAGTTTTATTAAAATAGTTGATAATAATAATTAAAATTCTACATATGAATGCTTATATAATCATTGGTTCTCATTTTTATTTTGTATTTGTTTGCTTTTTATTTATAGACTTGGGCTATGTACAGGGATTACGTGCCCGTAGTGCTATAACTGAGTCAACCCTAAGCAAGTATGATTATAATGATAAAGGATAATATGATTTATGAATTATGATCTAAAATATTTATTTATACGAATTTTTATTAATTATATATATACATATATTTAGGTATTTTTTCTTCTTGATATTTAATGTGTTGTTGGTGTTTACACTTGCTGGGGTTGCAATACCAACATTTTTATCAGACGTATTCAATAGACCAACAGAGATTCCAAATATTTTAGCAACAAAGCTTCCAAAGGTAAAGTATTTATTTTTGTTATTAATAATATAATATATGGATAAATAGAAGCATATTCATAATATTTTTTTTTTTTATACTTTATTCCATAGATTGCACCATTTTTTGTTAATTATACTATTATGCAAGGATTTTTATTGTAAAAATAAAAATAAGCAAATTAAAACAAATATGAGTACATTTTAAATTTATTTATTTATCTATTTTTTTTAAAAAAAATTCATATTATAGAATGCCTTTAAATCTGCTTTTACTTGGTCCTCTTATTATACGTGGATTTTCAATTTACTTCCTTTCTAAATCACCTCGTGAACATGCTACAGCGCGTGCACCTGATGCTTTTAATTACGGTATTGGTTATCCTGCTCCTCTATTGATTTTTGTGATTGTATTGGAATATTCTCTCATCTCGCCAATTATTCTTGTATTTGGTGTTGTTTATTTTTGTATTACCTTTTTGGTATATAAGTACCAATTTCTTTATGGTAAATATCCATCAATCAAACTTGGAAATATATATATATATATATATAATTTTTATTTTTATTTAATTTTACTTTTTTCTTTTTATTTCTATTATATAGTATATTTTAGAAATTATGAAGCTGCTGGGGAATTATGGACAATGGTTTTTCCACGTATTATAGCTGGCATGATTATCTTTCACTTAACAATGCTTGGATTATTTATCCTAAAAGGATCCTGGATTCTTGGAATTTTATGTATTCCTTTGATATTTTTTACCTTGGTTTTCAAGTTTACTATGGATGCTGCTTATAAAGAAAATAGCGTTTTTATAGCCATGCAATTAGTACGGCAATATGAAGAAAATAAATCATCCAGTATAACATTGATTGATAGTTCTGAAACGAATGAGTTGCAGGCAGATGGTAGTCAGGATCGCGATAATAATAACAAGGATCCGGTTTTACCTACTTCCACACCACATACTTCAGGAAACAAAATGGGTCATATTCAAAATAAATGGCTGACTGCTCTTAAAACAATACAGGAGAATGCACGTACTACTTTAAGTAATTCAGCTCCAAAAAAAGTATTGAAACGAAGAAAAACTGTTGCCCTGGATGAAGATAACTATAAAGCTGTCCCTGATTTAAAAACAGATTACCGTCAACCTCCAATGAGCTTAAATCCTGGTGTATTAGATACTGGCCTTAAAAATTATGGAAGCCCTTATATTATTGGTAAAATTGAAACAAAAAAAAAAAAATTAAAATACCTTTTTTTTTTTAAAAAAAAAAATGATTAAATTGATATATTTTCTTTCTTTTTTTCTTTCTCTTAAATAGGTTCACTTCCACAACTATGGTTACCTACGAAATGGAATATTAATAATAATGATAATAGCAATCATGAAAAGAAACCTAAAAGACCTACATCTCATTTTAGACGTCGTTCTTCCTTAATACCAAATCAGGAATTAGACTATAATGGTAATACTGTTCAAAGCACATCGTCCGTATCGAATATTGCAAAGATTATTCGATTAATGAATAAGACAGAAAGTAATCCTTCTATTGAACAAACTTCACGACCACAACCGCAACCACAGCAACAGCATACCAGTAATGAACAATTACAACAGCATCAGCAACCCAATAGCGATAACAATATTAATAAATCAGATTCAGTCTCTTTCTTGGGAAGAATCGGAAGAATATTAAGTAATACAACTAGTGAGCATGGACATGATAGTGATAGCAGTAGTGATGAAGATAGTGATAGCGATAGCGACAGTGACAGTGACAATGATAATGAATCCATATCACCCTTTCATCGAACATATTATCATCATCCTTCAACAATTTTAAATAGATTACGTCACACATCTTCTTCATCTCCTCCTCAGCGATCACCTCTTCATTTAGTAAATAGTGCACCTAGTATTCTTCAGCTAGGAAATGATATCCATAATAATAATAGCAATAATAATAATAGTAAACAATAAATTTCTAAATAAAATTATATGTTATGAACTTTAATTTTTTCTCTACGGGTTACCATTTTTGGTAACGGTAGTTTATTATATTTAATTTTTTTATTTGTTTACTCTATTTTTTTTCTTTCTCTCACTCACTCTCTTTCTAATTTATTTATTTATTTACTATTATTTCTTTGTTATTTTCTCTTCTTCTTTTTCACTTTTTATTTTACTTTATTTAAATGAACAATATGGATATTTATTCTTACAGAAAACAACCTTATCAATCCAACTTGACTAAATTCAATATGTTACCTAATGGTAGTTTACCATCTACAATAAAGCCTATAGGTCACAACAAAAAACAAGAATTAAAACAATATGAATCGCAAAGTTTAAAAGCACCTACAAAGAACTATTTAATGAATTCCAATAAAGGTACACATACATATATAACAATAGTAATAATAATAGTAATAATAATAATAATAAATAGTTTACTTGATAAAATAAAAAAGTCTTTTATTGTTTATATGAGTATTTTTATTATAAAACAAATAATGAGACATTTTTTTGAATAATACTAAACTACTATTATATATATATAAATGTATTTTTTTTTAATCTTTCTTTTTTAAATAGGGACTACCAACACACTGCATATAGGCACCATGGAAATAGACTCCGACCATGAATTAGATCATGCTAAAGTTCAATCAGCAAGTAAAGTAACTCGACGATACCCAGTCAAGATTCCATTCTTATCACCATCTACAAGTACCTCATCTAAAAAAAATATTCACAATAACAGCAATAATAATAATAAGAATCAATCATTAGAACACCCTTTTTATTCAACTGTTATTGAACCACAAATGAATCTTGGACAACAATACCCAGTTAAATCAAATACTTTTAAAAAGGTAGTACAGGGTGATAAAAGACACACTCCGATAACTAAATCCTCCCAGGTAAAAAAAAAAGTGCACTTACATATAAATATAAATAATAATAATAATCACTAAATAAAGTAAAATGTTATGATCTTACACAATTTCTTTTTTTTAAAAAAACAATTATTGTAATTATTTTTATTTTATAAATAACATATATTTATAGATCCCCCTTATAAAAAAAATGACTATTCAGTTAGTGGAAACTTATGAACAACAGAATCCTGATTATCAATATAAATCAACAGCTAATCCAAAACGAGTTTTGACAAAACCAAGTAAAGAAGCTAGGAATGATGGTTATGATAATGAAGATAGTGATTATATACTTAAAGTGAATGATATACTTGGCGATGAAAAAGAATATCAGTAAGTATATAAATATTTAAATCAAAAGATAGAAAAATAAAAATCAAAAGAATTAATATATCAATATATATATATTTATACGCATGTTTAGATATCGTGTGATAGATTTATTAGGACAAGGTACTTTTGGTCAAGTAGTTAAATGTGAAAGGGTCACCACTGGCGAATTATTTTCTGTGAAAGTAATTAAAAACAAAGTTGCATATCGTGCTCAAAGTAGAATGGAAGTTGAAATTCTTAAACAAGTAAATAATATATATATATATATATATATATATTAATAAATGAATAGAGTTAATCCAAATTAGTAACTTATTATTTTTATCATTGTCAAAAAAAAGCTTAAAAGTAAATTAGATTCCGATGCACAAAAACACATATTGACACTTCATCACACTTTTACACACAAGAATCACTTTTGTTTGGTATTTGAACTACTATCATTCAACTTGTATGAACTTATAAAACAAAACCAATTTAGAGGTTTATCGATTAACCTTGTAAGGGTATTTACTTTGCAATTATTGGATACTCTAGTCTTACTTAAAGAGGCTAAAATTATTCATTGTGATTTAAAACCTGAAAATATATTGCTAACAAGGTTAGTAAAAAATAAAATAATAAATAAATAAATTAGGATCATTACTGGCTGAACTCATATATATATATATATATATATATATATTAATTAATTAATTAATATTATATAGTATTGATACACCAATTATTAAAGTGATCGATTTTGGCTCGGCATGTCATGAAGCTAATAAAATATATACTTATATTCAATCAAGATTTTATCGATCTCCTGAAATTTTATTAGGTCTTTCTTATACTGGTTCAATTGACATGTGGTCATTAGGATGTATTATCGCTGAATTATTTATTGGTATCCCATTATTTCCTGGCAGTTCTGAATATAATCAATTGCGTAGAATTGTAGATATGTTAGGGTAAGCTACATATATATTAAAACAATTATGAAAATAATGTGTTAGCTATGATGATGATAGATATTAATTTTTTCTTTCTCTTCTTTCCTTTTTCTTTTAATAATTAATAATGCTATAGAATGCCACCTCAAGATATGCTGGAAAAAGGATCCAACTCTCATGATTTTTTTAATAAAGAAGATGCTGGGAATGGAAAATATATGTATTCAATGAAAAGTTTAGAACAGTATGGAATGGAACACAACAAAGCAGAACTTCCTGGTAAAAAATACTATGCGCAAACAGAATTGCCTGACCTTATCCTGAATGCAAAATCAACTCATCAACCTACTGAAAATATTGAATATGGTAAAATAAAATAAAATAAATAAAAGAGATGTACGAGAAAACATAAAAACAATATAATAAATACTTATTCATTTTTAAAAAATATCCTTTTCTATTAATTTTTTTTAGATCTAGAACAAAGGCATGCTTTGATTGACCTTTTGCAAGGATTATTGGAAATCAATCCTTTGAAACGATGGACTCCTCATCAAGCACGTCATCATCCTTTTGTCACTGGCCAACCATTTACTGAGCCATATAATCCGGATAAATACGTACATAATAAATTATCATCGACAACATCATCTTCGCAATTATTAAATACTATCAATGAAACCCAGAAATTAACATCAAAAGAGAATAACCAACCTTTAGAAAAGAAAGCCTTCACTATCAATGGAACATCTCGTAATAATAATAATAATAATGGACCTACACAAACACAACGCCCACGTGCTCAATCCATGAATGCACCTACTCTACCAAGTCAAATACATGATCTTGTTTTAGATATGCAAGCGCACCCTATTATTGAACATCATCCATTACAACAAATTAATAATACCAACATCAAAACCAATAATAACAATGATAATAACAATAATAACAATAATAAAAATATTGTTAATAATAATAATAATAATAATAATAGTTTAGACAATATATCAGCACCATCTATTGGATTTTATAAACATCGACATGCTAGATCGCAAGGTGATTTAGTAGGTTTGCTTTCACCAGAACATCATAACCCATCCTCTCATAATATACAAAATCTTGGTTATCAAATACAGCAACAAAATTCATCTACTGAAGATTCTCACCATACAAGTTCTGATGACCAAATTCAAAAACATACCTATATGAATAATAATAATCATATATTACCAACAGCATCCACATCAGCTTCTCGTAAAGTTAAAATTGCACCCAAAGTGAAGATTCGAATTGGATCAAGGGAAACTTATCAACAAGCCGATGTGATGCATAATGATGATAGTGGTAGTAATAGTGATCACGGAAGTAAGCTAACTTCTTTAAATAAGAATAATGGTGATTGGTTAGTGGAACCTACTTTATCCTCTCTTCATGCTCTTTCTACAAAAACAAAACCAAAAGGACATTTATCACATCAAGGTGAAGCTGCAGGTGGGCTTTTAATGATGAGACTAGATAAAACGGATGGATCTTCAATATCTTCGTCTTCAAGTGGAAAACGTGGTGTTACTGCAGCTTTTAAACGTCGCACTTTACTTGGCTAATGTTAATAAATTATAAATATATAAATGTACACTGAAAAAAAAAAAAAACTTTCTCCTCCACTTATTTATTTATTAATATGTATCCATTTAAAAATAAAAATAAAAAAATAAAATTATTAACGATTATGATTGTGATCTCGATATAATCTGTTGGTGTGGAAGTTGTAGAAAACTAATTTCCACTTGTAGAAACAGTTTGAGAAGATAATGTTGATAAATAATTTTGTTTCATAGAGTTTTTCTTTTTGGTTCATTTCATCTAATAAAAAGTACGGATTTCATTCTCTTAATTATATAATTTTTGCTATTCCTAATGTTATTATTTACTATTAAATAATATAGATTGATATCATGATAAAAAATAAATTGAATTAATATATTTGAATGATTCATGCATATATATTCTTTGTTTTATTTAATATATTAAAAGAGAATGCCATCCTTCTTTCCTTTTTTTCAAGTACTTTTTATTAATAAATAAAAACATAAATTTATATTGGTCGATCCTTTATAATCAGATGTTTCTTTTTAATGTTTTAGAATAGACTATAATATAGTAAATAGATAGAGAAAATATGGTATAAAAAATAAGATTAGGTTAGTTTTTTTTTTTGAAAGTTTTAAAATCCGACGGCTCCACGCATACTTTTTGGCTGTAAAAGTGAGTTTTTTTAGTATTTTTCATAATACAATACTTGCATAAACAGACATAACGAAATAGTATTTCACTTTATATATCGTTCATAATAGTTTTTTTTTTTACTTTTTCTAAAAAAAATTGTAATGATTATTATTTAATTGGATTAAAACTGAGTATACAAGTATATTTATATAATTTTTTTTTGTGTATAATAAAATTCATTGGTAGCAGATCACGATTAAATTAAATACATATGCATATATAAAGCAAACACATATTATTTTTATTTATTCGCTTTTCTTATCTCGAAGAATCTAGATATTCAGGATCAATATAAACGTTTTCACCATTTTCTCTAATTGTTTCCTTCTTTTTATCTCGTGGTAACGGTTTCCGCATATCTAAATGAAAAATAATAAAATAAAATGAATCATCAATGGTAAAATTAATAAATAATGTACCAAAGTACCATTCATTATAATTACAGTAAATATTAAAAAAACTTACCATACGCATCTTCACTATTGCTTGATCCTCCATAGTAATTTCTCACTCGTCTATAGACTGAATAACCAAACTTTCTATACATCCCTACAGCAACTGCATTGGACACACGTACATATAAATCCACAAACCAACCATTGTACCTATAAAATAAATAAAATAAACATTTTTTAGATTGAAAAAGAAATAAAAAAATGATCCATACAAGCAACTTTTTTTTATTATATATGTGTTTAATACCATATATGTACTTACGTTTTTTCAGATACTTGTTCTAATAGATTCATCATACCATCAGCTAAACCTAACCGTCTATATTCAGGGGCCACTGTAATAGCCGTAACGTGTCCATGCCAGTTTTTTCCGGTTCCTTCAGCTTTGCCCATAACTACAAATAAATGCAAATAAATAGATAAAGTATAGGAATCTATTGTTAGTTATCTACGTTATATATATTATATTATTATTAATATTATTATTATTAATTTACCATAACCCATAAGACGATCATGTGGTGAGATTTGTACAGAAAAAAGATCAGGCCATCGTGCAAGGTATTGTAAATAAAAAGAAATATTATACTACGAATAGATATAACAATAGGTTATAAAGTATATGATAAATATGATAAACAAAATCGATTAATAAATAGAGAACAAGCTAATATATATATTATATTGTATTTACTGTTTCTGTCAAGACGTCAAGATTCCTAGATATAAAGATATACAGGTATAAAATATAAATTTATAAATTAATTTGTTATATAAAAGTTTTCAAAGATAAATATAAAACATTTACACGTTATTAAATTCAAATAAATCGGTAGCTTTAAAACGACGTAATAAACTCATAATAACAATAATAAGAAATATACAAAAGAAAAAAGAAAAAAGCGGGGTTTTAATGTTTTTATTATTTTGACCATGATAAAAGGGAAAAAAAAGAAAAGCTGAGATATATGTACAATAATGTAAAATTATATAAAAAAAAAAAAAAAAAAAAAAAAAAAAAAAAAAAAAAAAAAAAAAAAAAAAAAAAAAAAAAAAAAAAAAAAAAAAAAAAAAAAAAAAAAA
>MU612582.1:0-15360 GCA_025201675.1 Cunninghamella echinulata
TTTCAAACAAAAATAATACATATATATAATAATAATCATGTCCAACTTAACACCTGATGAAAAATATGAACTTATTACCAGAAATTTACAAGAAGTTCTTGGTGAAGAAAAAATTAAGAAAATTCTTGCTGAACGTGATTTAAAGTTGTACTGGGGTACTGCTACTACTGGTAAACCTCATGTAAGTTTTCTTTTTCTTTATAAACGATAATGTATATATAGATAAATAGATAAATAGGCGAATACATGGAGTCGACTTTTATTTATTTTTTATTTTTATATTTTATAAATATATATATAGATTGGTTATTTTGTTGCAATGACTAAAATCGCTGATTTCTTAGCTGCTGGTGTAGAAGTAAGTTGTATATTTTGATAGATACTAGTACTAAAAACAAAATAAAGAGATTATTAGTTTAAAATTAGAAATAAAAGAAATATATGCATTTATATGAATATCGCACTTCTTTTTTATTTATTTAATGTGGATTTATTTTTTATAGGTTAAAGTTCTTTTAGCTGATATTCACGGTTTTCTTGACAACTTAAAAGCACCTATCGAACTTGTAAAAAATCGTGCTGTTTATTATGAACATCTTATTAAAGCCGTTCTTAAATCCATTGGCGTTTCTATTGACAAGTTAACATTTGTACTTGGATCTAGTTTTGAACTTTCTAAAGAATACACTATGGATAATTTTAAATTATGTTCATTAGTAACCGAACATGATGCTAAAAAAGCTGGTGCTGAAGTTGTTAAACAAGTCGAATCACCTTTATTGTCAAGTTTATTGTACCCAGGTATGCAAGCTTTGGACGAAGAATATTTAGGTGTGGATGTTCAATTTGGTGGTGTAGATCAACGTAAGATTTTTGTCATGGCCGAAAAATACCTCCCACTTTTAGGTTATGAAAAGCGTGCTCATTTAATGAACCCTATGGTACCTGGGTTAACTGGATCCAAAATGTCCTCCTCTGATCCTGATTCCAAAATTGATTTCTTGGATTCCCCCGCTGCTGTGAAGAGAAAAATCAAGAAAGCTTTCTGTGAAGAAGGTAATATTGAAGACAATGGTATTTTATCCTTCTTGAAGGCAGTTTACTTCCCTTTGAAATCTTTAAATGGTAACAAGCCTCAATTTGTCGCTGTACGTCCTGAACAATATGGTGGAGATATGATTTATACCAATTATCAAGATTTAGAAAATGATTTCAAAGATAAAAAAATTCACCCTGGGGACTTGAAGGCTGGTGTCATCAATGTCATTAATGATCTTTTGGAACCTATTCGTCAAGTCTTTGACAGTCCTGAACTTAAAAAAATTACAGAAGCTGCTTATCCTCCTGAAGTCGTTGCTAAACCTACTAATACCAAACAAGATAAAAAAGAAAAGAAAGCTGCTGCCGCTAAGAAATTCCAAGAAGAAAAATTAAAGAAAGAACAAGAAGCTGCTGCTGCTGCTGCTGCTGCTGCTGGAAAAGAAAATGCTAATCCTGAAGCTTAAATTACAAAAGAGTAATAAATAAAAAACTAATCAATACTTATATATATATATATATATATATATATATATATATATATATAAAGGGTATAAATAAGGAACTGTAGTATAGAATTGATCTTTATAATTTTTTTTGATACAAAATAAATAATAAAAAAAAGTATATATTTATAAATCAATAAATAATATATATATATATGTATGGTAAAAATAAAAATAATAAAAATAATATGGATCTTTGATATATAATGATGTAGGGCGAGTAATGTATAATATATAATAAAATTAATGGTTATTCTATTTGATTGTTCGAGAAGTTTTGAAATTTTACGCGGAGTTTAAATAAAACGCTTATTATATATTTTTTTATTTTCAAAAAATCGCGTTTTTCATTTCTTTCTCTTTTCCATTTTTTTTTTTTTTTTTTTTTTTTTTTTTTTTTTTTTATTTTATTATTTTTTAAAAAATAGTAATAATATTTATTTGTAAAAATGAGTCTTAATCAATCATATGGGAATTTGCAACTATGCTTACAACAAACTTTAGATCCTACTAGTCGAGAATCTGGTACTTTTTTTAAATATAAATATAAATATATATTTATTTATTATTTACGATTAGATCCCAATTGCTATTAATATATATCAATATTTTTTTTACTAAATGAATACCTTTTTATTGTATATTAACGTTTGTTATAGCTGAAAAGCACCTTGCTCAAATTGAAGTACAACCTGGGTTTCCTATAGCTTTGATACAACTTATTGGCGATCAAACTGCTGATCAAACTATTCGTTTTACAGGTGCTGTTTACTTTAAGAATTATATTAAACGAAACTGGGTTCCTGTAAGTAATCTTTTATTTTATTTTATTTTACAGTTCATTATTATTAACAAAAGTAATAAAAATAATCAAATAAAGGATATATAATATAGGCTAATGTTATCTTTCAAATTATCCATTAACTGCTGTTATTATTATATTTTTTAGGACAATCAAAATGAAAATAATATTACTCTTGAAGATCGTCAAAATATCAAAAATAACATTGTTGAACTTATGATTAGTGTTCCAGAAAGAATTCAATTACAAATTAGTGATGCTTTAAGTATCATTGCTAAAGAAGATTTCCCTGAGCAATGGCAAACTTTGATTCCTGTAAGCATATGAAAATAGTAATAAATGTATATATATATATTTTTAAAAAAAAGCTACCAAATATATATAACGTTAAATTCGATCAATTCCCCTCCCTCTTTCACTATATATATTGATAGGAATTGACTAGTAAATTCAGTGGTAATGACTACAAAATTAATAATGGTATCCTTCAAACAGCTCACTCTATTTTTAAAAAGTAATACACCTACCATTTTTTTATATTTTATTTATATGGTTACAAATATGTATTTAGGTTTATATAACTATTTACTAATGAGTGTATTATTGATTTTATAATGAATATATAGGTGGCGATCACAATTTAGAACTGATTCATTATTTCAAGAAATTCTTTATGTGTTGAATGAATTTTGCCCCAAATATATACAACTATTCCAAGTAGGTATCAGTTATTATAAGATTATAGCTTTTTTGTTTTTAAAAAAAAGGAAAGAAAAAAAGAAGGAAAGGATATTCTGACATGTCACACTATTTTTATTTTATAATATGATAGGTTACTGACAGCTTAATCACAGAAAATGCCAACAATGCTGAAGCTTTATCTGTTCTTTCACAATCCATGATATTGTTAATCAAGATTTATTATGATCTAAACTGTCAAGATCTTCCCGAATTCTTTGAAGATAATTTGTCTACTTTTTCAGGGCTTTTCAGAAAATATCTCACTTATGAAAATCCACTCCTTGAATCTCAGGTAATCATTATTATTATATCTTTTTAAATAAATAAATAGTGATTAAAAGTAAATAAATAAACAGTACATATGACCAATAATAATAATAATAATAATATATGTATTATACAGGATGAAGATGAAGCTGGCCCATTGGAAAAAATCAAAACTGGAATTTGTGAAGTAATTGAGTTGTATTCTCAAAAATATGCTGAAGATTTTCCTCAACTTTCTGAATTTTTACCCATTATTTTTACCCTGATCACCAACGCATCTCAAGATGCCAAGCATGATACAGTACGTATTTTGATTTTATGTCTTTTGATTTTTTTAAGGGCTCAACCAATTTTTTTATTTTTATTTTATTTTATTTAGATGGTTTGTAAAGCATTGGGTGTACTTACCTCCGTAGTAAAATTGGAATCCCAAAGTGAAATTTTCTCAAATGAAGCAACTTTAAGAGAAATCTGTGAAAAGATTGCATTACCAAATATTACTATGCGAAGTAAACTTGATTAATTTATTTTTTCTTCATAAAAAAAAATGGAATACGTATATCATAATACTTATTTATTTTTTTATGTTTATAATCTTATAGCTAGCGATGAAGAATTATACGAAGATAACTCTATTGAATACATCCGTCGAGATTTGGAAGGATCAGGTAATAAGTGATTTATATATATATATACGTAAATTAAACATTTTGTATAACAACAATAGAATGTAAATTAATATACTTATAAATGAATATATATTATATTTCTTTTTTTATATTTTAATAGATAGTGATACTCGTCGTCGTGCCGCAGCTGATTTAATTCGTGGGTTAATGGAAAGATTTGAAGCTCAGGTTACAGCAATTATGTCACATTATATTAATTTGTTTTTGGAAGTAAGTAGTAAAATATTCCATAATTAATATTATTATTATTTGAGTATACGAAACTTATAATTAATATATATATATATTTACCATTATTATAGAATTATAAAGCTAACCCTCAACAAAACTGGAAAGATAAAAATACTGCTATCTTTTTGTTAGTTGCTATTTCTGCTCGTCATGCTACTGCTCAAGTAATATATACATATATACATACATACATACATACATATATATATATATATATATATATTGGCTATTAATATTTAAATGTTGTTTTTATTCTTTTTGGATTATATAGTTTGGTGTGACAAAAACAAATTCTCTGATTGATGTGGTTGACTTCTTCTCAAAAAATATTTTATCTGATTTACAGAGCGATGTTAATGCTGGTGTTCCTATTATCAAAATGGATGCAATTAAATTTTTGTATACTTTCCGTAGTCAGGTAACATTTATAATAAAATAAAATAAAATTAAAGTGGATAAAGGTTAAATTAATTTTTAATATATATATATATATATATATATATATATTAATATATTATAAATAGTTAACCAAAGAACAACTTTTAACAGTATTTCCTTTATTGGTGAGTCATCTTCAATCAAATGATTATGTAGTTCATACATATGCTGCTATTGCAATTGAGCGTATTTTAATGATTAAACACGAAAAGGCGTTCTTGTAAGTTATATATATACATAAATAGAACCAGTAGATATATAATGAAAATTGGATGGTGGGTTCTAATATATATATAACATATATTGTTATTGCTATCTTTTTTTTAGAATAACACCGGAAGATATAAAACCATACACAGAAACATTGCTTACTCAACTTTTCCGTTTAATTGAACTTGGTCAAACGCCTGAAAAATTATCTGAAAATGATTATCTTATGAAAAGTAAATACTAATTATATGATTTTAATAATAATAATAATAATAATAATAATAATAATAATAATGGCTATATATTTATTATTTGTGTTAATGTATTCATTTTATATCTATATATTTATGATATATATTTATATTAGCTGTTTTCCGTGTAATCTCCTCAAGTCGAAAAGATATGGCACCTTATGTTAATGTTATTATGGCCAAATTAACAAATATTTTAGCCATTGTTAGTAAAAATCCTAGTAACCCAAAGTTCAATCATTTTGTATTTGAAAGTATCGGTGCTTTGATCAAGTAAGTTTTCTTTTACATAATTGTGCATATTTACGCACATAAAATAATTATTGACTGATTCATATATATATATCTTTATTATATATTTTTCCAGATACATTTGTCCTGTTTCTGATCAAGCCACTGTAGAATTTGAAAAGCTCTTATTTGGTCCATTTGAAAGTATTATATCTCAGAGTATCCAAGGTATTTTTTTTTTTTTTTTTTTTTATCAAGTGTATTACATATATTAATATTAATATTATATAGGTTATTGGCATTGCTATTGAACAATATACTTTTACAATTGAAACTTTTTTTTTTTTTTTTTTTTTACCAAATTATGGCTAAACATATTTATAAATTTAAGTTTAAATACTAATATGATTTTTTCTATTAAATATTATTATTATTATTATATAGAATTTATTCCTTATGCATTCCAACTTTTAGCACAATTACTTGATCATCATACCGGAACCGATTTACCTGATATTTACAATGGATTATTAAATCTTATTTTGAACCCTTCATTATGGGAACAAGGCAATATTCCTGCATTGGTACGCTTATTAGAGGCTTATTTAACCAAGGGTATTAACTTGATTGTTAGTACTAATCGGCTTGAACCTATTCTTGGTATTTTTCAACAAAAACTTGTGGTATCTCGACAAAATGATCATTATGGTTTAACTTTATTAAATGCTGTTATAAAGACTATTCCTTTGTAAGGCAGATTTTTTTTTCCATCTATTATAATTTATACATATATATCAAATTATAAATGGTGTTCTAATAGATTTTTTTTATAATAGAGATCTTTTAAAGAATTATTTACCTGCCTTAGTCAACTCTATATTAAAACGTTTACAAACCAAGAAGAAGGAAAGCGGTATTGTTTTTGATAGATTTACTCGCAATTTTACACTCTGGGTGACTTTATTCTTTACTTTGGACCGATTAGGTTCTCCTGATGTATTAATCCAAGTATTCGACTCTATGCAACCAGGGTAATTTTTTTTTTCTTTGAGAAAGAGAGAAGAAAAGAGAAGAAGAGAGAAAAAATAAAAAAAAGAAATGGGAGAATTATACTCATATTCCATTTATTTTCATTCCCTATTTTTAAAATAGATTATTTGGACAAGTGTTTAGCGCTTTCATATTACCTGATTTAAATGCTATGCGTGATGTGATTGACTATAACATCTGTTCTATTGGTATTATAAAATTATTAACCAACAGCAACTTAATATTGCAAGAGCCCTATTCCTCTCAGCTTTGGCCAAAGACCCTCACAGCCCTCTTCGAACAATTAGAATTACCTCCAACCACCAATGATGAGCTTGATGATGATGTATATCAATTTGATCTTGAAGATGAAACTTCTTATCAAAATACTTTTTCAAAATTGAATACTGCTTCACCTACTAGAGATGACCCTACTTCTGGCTTACCTCCTGCTCGTCTTTATTTGGTACAGCAATTAGTATCATTACCTGATGATAAACGCCAATATGTAAGTTATATATATATATATATATATATATATATTTAACTTTATTTTTTATGTAACAATTTAAGTATATTCATTCGTATAAATATTTAACTTTATTATAATTTTTTGTATAGATCAAACAACTTCTTGCTTTGAGTGAAAAAGCTGATGTATACTTACCAAAATATTTTGAAGCTGCAAATGTGCCATTGGAACGATTATAAATACTTTTTTTATATTTTTATTTTTGGTTGACTTAGTTAATCATTTCTAGTTGATATTACCCATAATTATTATCACTTTTACTATCTTTCTTGATATTTTATTTTTTCTCTTTCTTTTTTTATTTTTTTACTCTTGATTTATTTGAAAACCTTTTTATATATACATTTGTCTTAGACAGTTTTATTTTATTTTATTTCACTTTTCCTTTTCATACTTTATATTTTGATAATAATAATCAATAATAATAAATCACGTATAAATATATATTTTAAAAATATATAGACTTATTATTTAAATGTTTAATAATATTTAAAAGATATATGAGATCAAAGAATACATAGAGTTTGTAAAACTATTTTCCAAATTTGAAAAAAAAGATTGGTCGCGTCTGGCGTATTAAATATTTTCTGGGAACAAAAAAGTTTATTTTTTATTTTTTATTTTTTATTTTTTCACTTTTCTTTATATATAACAAATATACATTTTATAAACGATTTGTATAGATCATTATTATTATATTGAGTAAAATTTAATATATAAATAAATATGATAGCGAAGGTATTTAATCAGCAACAATATATATATATATATATTAATAATAGCAATAACAATATTGATAACAATAATAATAACATCGACAAGTAACTGATTTTATTATTATTATTATTGTTATTTTTTTATTTAAAGACACTAGAAATCAATTGGCACGATGGTCAAGCGGTTTACTCTGTAGATTTTTCACCAGATGGAATACGATTTGCAACAGCCGGAGCTGATGCTTCTGTCCGGGTAAAATACATGACAAAATAATAATAAAAAAGAATATGTATAGAGTAACTTATATATATACTTATACTATTAAAAAAAACAGCTATGGTCCATACAACGGCAATCAGAAAAATTTTCTAATAAAGCAACTTCAAATGGCGATAATAAACAACTTCCTGTCAATATTGATTTCTTATCTGAATTGAAACGCCATTCTTCACCTGTTAACGTTGTACGATTTTCACCTAATGGTGAATACCTGGCTTCTGCCGGTGATGGTAAATATTATTAATAAATATTTACCTTAGTCGAGAGTATAAGATAGTAGGAAATGGCAACCAATCAAACCAATTTTATTGATACATGATATATGTATGTATATATGTATGATTTTTTTAATAGATGCATGTATTATTCTTTGGAAATTATCAAGTAATAAGGAAACAACATTTGGTAATGAATATAGTGAATATGAAAAGGAATCATGGTCAGCAATTCAAATGTTTTAGTAAGTATTTAATAAATTTATTATATATATATACAAGGGAATAGTTTTTATTGATAAAATAATATTTGCGTATACCTGTATTTTTTATTTTTAGTGGACATAATAAAGAAATATACGATTTAGCTTGGTCACCTTGTGGACAATATTTTATTACTGCATCTATTGATAATACTGTACGCGTATGGAGTGTAAATGAGCGTAAGTTCTTGACAGAGACTATATATATATATATAATTTAAAAACATGACTATAAATTATAAACTTGGTGATATAATTTCTTTTATTTTATTAAAAAAATATAATAGGTGCTGTAATTCATGTTTTCTCTGATCATACACATTATGTACAAGGTGTTGCTTGGGATCCATTAGGAAAATATGTAGCTACACAAAGTAGCGATAGGTAAATAATGATAAATGAGGACATATATATATATATATATATAGATGTAATACGGCTTTATTAAATAATATATTATATATAATTATTCATGTGATTTAGAACTATGGCAATTTACAAGTATCAGAAAGGAGCTAATGGACGTTTGCATTTTGGATTTTGTGCAAGACGCTATTCATATTTAGATAAAGGAAAAATAGAACGTGGAATGAATCAAAATAATTTATCGACAGATCAACGACAATCATCAACAAATACGACAGCAGGAACATCAGATGAAACACCAACAGGCACCTATAGATTTTACCATGATGAAAATTTAGTTTCTTTTTTTCGAAGATTATCATTCAGTCCTGATGGAAGCTTTTTAATAACACCAGCTGGATTACATAAAAATACCAATGAATGTAGTATGGGTCCCAATGATGATGAAATGCAAAACTGCTCATACATATTTCCTAGAAATACCATTCTCAAGTAAGTCATTTTTATATTTAATCAAAAAAGGAGCGGGGATTTAAAAAATTCAAAATGTAAAAAAAATTTATGCAATTAAACAAATTCTTTTTTTTTTTTTTTTTGAATAGGTATCCAATTGCATTCACAGGAAATTATAATAAACCTTCCATTGCTATAAGATGGTGTAATCAGCCTTATGAAAGAAGAATAACCAAAAAAACATCATTGTTTAATTTACCTTATCGACTCGTTTATGCTGTGGCAACACAAGATTCAATATATATATATGATACCCAACAAGAGCATCCTATATGTGCTCTTTCTGGTATGCATTATGCTCCAATCACTGATTTATCGTGGTAATAATAATAATAAAAAAAAAAGAAGAAAATAGAATATAGAATTAAAAAAAATATGAAGACAAAAAAGGAAACCAATATTCACACATATCCCTGGATTTATCATTTAACCATATTTTCCTTTTTTATTGTGTTACATTTTTTTATTTTATTTTATACTATTATTTTACTTTAGGTCAAAGGATGGAAATATTCTCACATTTTCATCAGCAGACGGTTATTGTTCAGTTGCCGTTTTTGATAATAATGAACTTGGAATACCTTCATCAGCATCTATTATGGATGATCGAGTACAAGATGAAGAGATGTTAGATACTACTACAATAACACAATCTAATGCTACCATTAAAACGAATAGTTCATCACATAATAATCATAATGATAGTAACAATATACCACCAGCAACAACAATAGCAACACATGAATCACCGTCTCAAGCAAAATTAGATAAATGGAAAATATATACTTCAAATGTAGATTCGGTTAAAAATTCATCATCTACGCCCTCTTCAACAACAACAAGTTTACCATCATCACCAACACCTAAAAAGCGAATTACACCAATATTAATATCATCATCGATAAATAATAACAATAATAATAGCAATAATAGCAACGATAATAATAATATTAGTATTAATAATAATAATAATAATAATAATAATAATAATAATAATAATGATAATAGTAATAATGATCAACAACAACAAGTAAAAAAACGTCGTATTGCGCCAACATTTATCTCTTCTTTCAATTCTGACTTTAAGTCAACATCTTCTCCTTCTACACCAATTTTAAAAAAAAAGTAACATTTATAACTTTTTTTTAATAATAATAATAATAATAATATAAAAACTAATATGCATGCCACAATAAAATACTTTACGCTAGCTTATTTTTTTATTTTACAAATAAAAAAAGGAAAAGGGAAAAGAATTTAAAAATATATAATTGGTTCCTAATCAATGATGAATAAGATTATTGAAGTGTATCATTTTTTAGATCATATGATAAGTATATATATCATAATCCAAATCGAGCTATTTATCCATTTGAATTGTCTTTTTTATTTTATTTACTTTTACAAGTTTATATATTTTAAAACAATAAAATGAATTATATATTTATTTACCAATATTATTTTTAGACAAGTATCAAATTCATATGCATATATATATATATATATATATATATTAATAGAGTCATTTTTATTTTTTGATTCTTTTGATTATTTATATCATTTGGGAAATATAAGGGGGAGAAAGTGGATCAGAAAATAGGAGTTTGGAAGAAAAAAATGATCGAGTTTGGCATAAAGTGAATTTACCTTTTTAGCGACTCGTGTGAGAGTATTAAAATTTTTTTTTTTAAAAAAAAAGAAAAAAATTTATTATTATAATTGTATTATTATTATTATTTGTGGGAAAAAGTAAAAAAAAAAATTAATGATGTAAATAAATAATAAATAATAAATAAATAAATAATAATGATAATAATACTAGTTAATAAAAAAAATATGTACGTTTTTTTGTAGAGATCAAAAAAGATATATAAAAGATTAGTAAAAGGATATTTATACGATATAATAAATAAAATAATAAAAAATAATAAGAAAAATAAGAATATGATAGGATATGTATAATAAATAGTAGGTAATAAATGTTGATTGATTGATCGATTGATTTTTTTTTAATTATTTGACGACCAGTAATTCATCTCTTGTCAGGAAAATACCACGATAAGCACCAGTATGAAAATATCTTTGACCATCCACTGAACCATCGTTTTTTCCAACTATATTAAGATTTAATAAAGAAAAAAAGAAAAAATATATAAATATAGGTATAAATATAAAAATAAATATATTTTTAAATATCCTTTTTTTTTTTCTATATATATATATATTCATTGTTATTATTATTATTATTTACCAGCACGTTCTAATTCCAATCCAACCCATTCGCCGGGAGCAAAATGGACAGGGCCGACATAACGAACATAAGCAGTTGTTTTTATAGGACTACGAATTAATTTCACTTTACAGCCGTATTTTAATTCTGTTTGATCATGATTTTCCTCTTGTTGATTGTGGTTTCCATTACTATTGTTATTATTTCCATTTCCATATGTTGACGATGTGAGAGATAAGAATTTCATCCATTTCGAATTTTTAAAATATTGGTTATTATTGTTTTTTTTTTTCATATCTTGTCTAATAGTCTCCTCAGGTAAAGACCATCGTTTAGCAATAGGAATATAATCATTATGTTGATGTTCATCAAGAGTCAGATTGCTATCTAATTTACTTTGATTATTTGGATAAATAGAAGATTCACGTAATGGTATATCAGGTAACGCGAATTTTAATTTTTTAGATTGTTGTTGTTGTTGGAATCGTTTTTCTTTTTCTTTTTCTTGTTGTTCTGCCAAGTGATCCATTCTTGCTTGGGTTTCCAAAGACAATAATAAATCCATATCGTCGGCCGTAATAGTTTTCAATCGATCTGATAAAGCTGCAATGTTTTCATGTTGTTGATGATGATCCGAATTAAATTCTTCTAAACTTGATGATTTAGTGCTAATATGATCATTAAAACTACTTTGTTGGCTATCATTGTTTAATTTATTATCATCATGATCCTCGTCTTCTTCTTCTTCTTCTATTTCCTCTTTTAATGGTTTAAATTGGCTGGTGGATTTGGCTAATATTGGTTTTAAATCAGTTGGTGTAGCAAAAGTGATATTGACAGGTATTGGGTGGTTGAATTGATTAATATTTCCTATTGAAATATGAATTAAGAAAAAAGAAAAGAATATTGAATATATATTTATATACAAGTAAACTATATTCCTTCCCCCCCCCTTTTTTTTTTTTTATATTTATTTAATATGTATATAAAAAAGAAAAAAATATTATAATTATATTATTATTTTATTTTAATAAATAATAATAATAATAATAATAATAATAATACTACTACTAATAATGATAATACTAAAACTATCAAGTAAAAAATAAATATAAAAATAACTTACCAGTACTTTGAGTTTTACGCAAGTCTAAAGATGACTTTTTCTTATTATTATTATTATTATTTTGTAATAGTTTTCGACCTAAACCAAATAAATTCATACTAGTTATTTTTTTTTTAATTTTCCTATAATATTCAATTCACTATAAAAGTAACTTTTTAATATAAATAAAATAAAAAAGATATATATTTTTATAGATATTAGGAGGAAAAAAAATGGCGAAAGAAGATAAGTGAATGGGTTGAAAAAGTGGGTGACTAAAGATAATAAAAAAGGTGTGAGAGAAAAGGGAGTTAAAAAGGTTATAAATAAAATATATATAAATAAAAATAAATAAAAAAGTGAAAGAAGAAAGAAAGAGAAAGAGAGAAAAAAAAATAATTAGAAAATGACAAAAAAAGGTATTAAAATGGGAACACGTGAGTTAAAAAAAAATTACCTCTCCAAGTTATTATTTCATGCAGTCGTCATTTTGAGTTTTTTAAAATTAAAAAAAAATATTCTTATATTTAAAAATAACTACTTTATATAATATATTATAATGACTATTTTCCTATTCATGTTCAAAAAAAGATAAAAAAACCAAAAAAGGAGGAATTTAGATATGATATATGTATATATTTATATATAAATATGATGTCAATTTAGTAAAAAATAATAATAATATATAGGAGAAATATATATAAAAATATAAAAAGTATGTATGTAAAAAAAAAAAAAAAAAAAAAAAAAAAAAAAAAAAAAAAAAAAAAAAAAAAAAAGCGGGAAGATAAAAGAATAAAAAAAAAAAGCATCAATGCCAAGAAAGAGAGGAGTGTTGATAAAAAAAAAAGACTAAATATTTGAAGAAATCCTCGATGACAAATACCTAAAAGGGATGGTGATTATTTAGCGCGTGCATTGGTTGCTTCACGTCTTGCAGCGTCTTGAAGTAAGGCTGTATCTACTGCTTGAGATGGTATCTGACAATATCTAACTACTGATCCACGAATAAAACAGTTTTTTACAGATATCTAATAATAATAGAATAATATATATATATATATATATATGTTATATTATATTAATATTAGTGATAATAGAAAAGAGCAAATATATATATATATATGTATGTATGTAACTAATATATGCTTATCTATTATATTACCATATGAGGATATCTTTCTTCATCCACTACTTTAATATTATCTAATTTAATATTAAGGAATTGATCTACAGACTTTAAAGTGCCAGTAATAGCAAGATCATTTTTTAATTCTACAGTTACTTGTTGATCTACTAAAGTTTTAAAAAAAGAATAAAATAACTATTATTTTTTTTATTATATTAATAAAAATAAATAAAATAAATATACATTGATAATACAAAAAAAAAGAAAAGAAAAAAAAAGAAAAAAAAAACGATTTATATCTATATATTCTTTTTACCATCTTTATAATGTAGTTTTGTATATATAAAAAAAGGGTTGGAAGAGAAAAAAAAATAACAACGAACCAAAAATTTAAAAAAACAACAACGGAGTTTAAAATATTTTTATATTAAAATATTTTAATTTTTTTTTCGTTCCTATTTTTTTTATATTCATTATATTTTACAATTCATGCAAAAAATATTATAATATAATATATTAAAATATCAATATGCTTTAAACTATATAATTTTATTATTATTGCTATTTTATAATATATATATATATACATAATCTCATGAAAAAAATAATACCAAATATAAATAAATAAATATATATATTATACAAAATAAAATTAAATCAAGATACTTGACTCTTATATATTTTTTAATCAATAAAATAATAAAAAAAATAATAATTATGTCAATTCCTTTATTATTAATATCATTGTCTTTGTCTTTTTTTAAGGATGATCGATGATGAAAGGGTGTTTTATATATAAATATATGATTTTATTTTGTCTAACGGAGACGGCGAGCTTCACGTTCGGATTCCAAAAGGCAAAGGATATCATTTTCACGTACAGGACCTTTAACGTTACGAATAATGCTACGGTTTGTATCATCCATGAATTCTACACGGACTTGAGTGACACCACCACGAGAACCAGTACGACCAAGTACTTTGATAACACGAGCAAGTTTAACGGGAGTCTTTTGAGAGTCCTTTATATTATTATTAAAAAATAAAATAGAATACAAATATATTTAGTTTATATAAATAAATGTGTTAAATATTAAGAAATCGTCCCTCGGTTCACATTATCCTCGTTTTTTTTTTTTTAAAAAAAAAAATCATCATTGTTGAATAAAAGGTTGAATCCATATTTATACGCATTATTTTGTAATCCATCCATCCATCCATCTATCTATCCATTGTGATTCTATATTTTTATTATTACTTCTTCTGTCCATTGAATCATCAATCATTTTTTTATTTTATAAATCCATCCATCCATCATTCTTAATTGATGTATCTATATTTATATATATAAATCTATTATTCCAACTCACCATTGCTACCGAATATGTTAATGAGGAGAGAGAAAGGAAAAAAAAGAGAGGATTTCCTAATCTTTTTTTTTTCGAGTCGGAATTTAAATTATATATATAGCAAAAATGAAAACAAAAAAATTTTAAAGGCAGGTTATTTTTTTCCTCTCTCTTTCTCTTTTTTTTTTTTTCTTTCCTCTCTCTTTCTCTTTTTTTTTTTTTCCCTTTT
>MU612583.1:0-15342 GCA_025201675.1 Cunninghamella echinulata
TTTTTTTTTTTTTTTTGACATTTCTATTAGATCCTCCTATAATATATATCTATAGTCATATATACATATATATATAGCAACTCAACCAACAAGTCAACAATAATAAACAACAACCAACCAAAAATAAATAAAACAACCCACCCTAATTCCATTACATAAATTCCCTTATTATCCATTCCCCCTTTCCCTTTTTCATTCTTTCTTTCTTCTCTTTTAATTCATTTTATTTAATTTTATTCCCTTTTTTCATCATCATTTTTTTGCAACTCATATATAGACTTTATTTTTTTTATCATTCCTTTTTTAAAGAAAAAGAAAAAGAAAAAAATTTCAATCACTTTTTAACATATATATAGTACAAATTTAAAAACATAATATGCCAAGTCCATCTAATACAGCAGTACCATCGCAAAGTTCTTCAGCTCATAATGTAGTAGGTGTTCATTACAGGGTTGGAAAAAAAATTGGTGAAGGTATGTCATATTCAAAAGCTACAAAAGAAACCATTTATAAACTTTAAATAATAATACTATTTCTTTTTTTTCTTTCTTTCTTTTTGTCTCTCTAAATATTATAGGTAGTTTCGGTGTTATTTATGAAGGTATACATATATATTTATATAGCAACAAACTTACACAAATATATATTATATATTAATATATTTATTCTATTTATTTATTTATTTTATTTCATTATATTTATAGGTACAAACTTATTAAATAATCAACAAGTAGCTATCAAATTTGAACCTAGAAAATCAGATGCTCCTCAGTTAAGAGATGAATATCGTACTTATAAAATCATGGCAGGAAGCGTTGGGATACCAAGTGCTTATTATTTTGGCCAAGAAGGTCTTCATAATATTTTAGTTATTGATCTTTTGGGTCCTAGTTTAGAAGATATGTTTGATGTTTGTGGTAGAAGATTTTCTACTAAAACTGTAGCTATGCTTGCTAAGCAAATGGTAATAAAAATAAATAAATACCCTATTAAAAAATCATTATTTATTTATTTATTTAATGATCATCATTTTAACTTTTTATTATTTTATTTATTTATATTAGATTAATCGAGTACAAACAATTCATGAAAAAAACCTTATTTATCGTGACATTAAGCCTGATAATTTTTTAATTGGCAAACCTGGTACAAACTATGCAAATAATATCTTTATGGTTGATTTTGGTATGGCTAAATTATATAGAGATCCTAAAACAAAACAACATATTCCTTACCGTGAACGAAAAAGCTTATCTGGGACAGCTCGGTATATGAGTATCAACACGCATCTTGGTAGAGAACAGTCAAGAAGAGATGATTTAGAATCTCTAGGTCATGTGTTTATGTACTTTTTAAGAGGCTCTTTGCCTTGGCAAGGTTTAAAAGCTGCTACCAATAAACAAAAATATGAAAAGATTGGTGAAAAGAAACAATCTACCAATGTGAAAGATTTATGTTCTGGTTATCCTGAAGAATTTGGTATTTATTTGCAATATGTACGTAAATTGGGTTTCGATGAAACACCTGATTATGATTTTTTAAGGGAATTGTTTACCAAAGTGATCAAAAATTTAGGTGAAACGGAAGACCATATTTATGATTGGTGTCTTTTAAATAATGGTAAAGGTTGGGAAACGATGACTAAAAAACAAGCTTCTCGTCAAAACTTACCTGCTCCTGCTAAAAAGGTTATCGAAAATAATTTAAGACAAAGCAATCATCACCACCATCTTTCATCTTCAAGACCTCAACATCAACAACAACAGCAAGATGTACCTATTAATCATTTATCTTCAAATAATAATCATCAAGGGGTTCAAAATAGTAATAACAATAATAATTTACCTGTACATCAAGATCCATACCAGAAAAAACAAAGTGTTTGGTCAAAACTTACTTGTGGTTTATGCCATTAGATATATATACTAAAAAAATATTTTTTTAATAATATACTATCTTCATATTCTCTTTATTATTATTTCCTTCACTTGTTTTTATTATTACTATTTACTTTTTATATCTTAATGCTTTTCTTTTTACTTTTTTAGTACTTTTATTCATTTTCATTCATTTTTTTATACTGAGCACGTTCTTATTGTTTATTTTTTTATTTTGTCTTGACAGTTGCACTTTTCTTTCAATTTTTTATACACACATTTACACACTATATCAGCAATTTTTTATTTTCCCTCTTTACTTTTCAAAGTCTTTAATAAAAAAAATATGGATTTTTATCGTTCCAAAAATCATCAATGTTATTTTTAAAATATGAAAAAAAAATATAAGACAAAAAAAAAGATATTTTTTTTTATTATTATTATTATAATTATTATTCAATTTTTTTTTATTATTATTCATGTAATGAATAATCAAATATATAAACATATATTTAATAAATATATTTACATATATGATATATAAAAAAAAGAAAATATATATATATATTCATTATATATCTATTTTGATTATTTTTTTCCCAATTTTATTTTAAGATTTAAAAAATCATTTCATTTTTTTTATTCGCGAGCCATCAATAACTTGATTTCAGCAATTGCAGTACCGGGAGCTAAACCTTTAGGACAAGTCTTGCTACAGTTCATAATGGTGTGACAACGGTAAAGACTCATCTTGTTTTGAAGTTTATCACGACGTTCAATACCAAATTGATCACGAGAATCAATCATCCATCTGTAAGCTTGCATCAAGACAGCAGGACCTAAGTATTCTTCCTTTTAAAACCCAATTTTTTTAAAAAAAAATTCATTAAAATTTGCCATATATGAATAATAATAGATAAAAATATTTAAATTTTATCATGATTATTTTTTTTTTCTTTTCTTTTTTTTTTCTTTATTATCTTATCTATATTTCTCTTTATAGATACTGTCAAATATAATAAATAATAATAAAAAAAAACACTTACTTGATTCCACCAGTAAGAGGGACAAGAAGTTGAACAACAAGCACAGAGAATACATTCGTAAAGACCATCCTATTATATTAAAAAAAAAGAGAGGGAAAAGAATTAAGGTAAACATGGTTATCGTTTTTTTATTTTATTTTTACTAATTTCATCCATTATTCATTTAATATGATTTATTTTTATTTATTTTTAATTTACCAATTTCTTTCTATCTTCAATGGATTGTAAATTTTCTTTGCCATCAGTAGGGCCTTGCTTTTGTTTAAGATAAGGCTCAATACTCTTATATTGATTATAAAAGTGAGTCAAATCAGGAACCAAATCTTTAACAATGTTCATATGAGGTAAAGGATAAATCTTGACGGGCTTAGAAACATCACGATCAACTTTAGAAATACAAGCTAAAGTGTTTCCACCTTCAATGTTCATAGCACAAGAACCACAGATCCCTTCACGACAAGAACGACGGAAAGTTAAAGTAGGATCTTGCTCATTCTTGATCTTAATAAGAGCATCCAACACCATAGGACCACAACTGTTTAAATCAATTTTGTAAGTTTCTAAACGAGGCTTTTCAGTAGGACGATCAGGACTCTATAAAAGGTAGGTAGATAAAATAGATAAAAACAATGTTAATTAGGATATTAATATGAATATTAATAAGATTATTAATAAGATTATTAAAAATAACAATGACAATAACAATAATAATAATAATAATTATAATAATTATAATAATAATAAAAACATATGGTGGTGATTGTTTATGTTATTATTAATATTGCTTTTTTGTATATTCCAACTATATATATTATTTTTATTTATTATTTTTTATACTTACCCAACGATAAATTTCAAAGGTCTTGTATAAGGGTTCCTTCTTAGCAGGTTCATCAGCAGGAGGAGTCATACCGGGTTCTTTTTTAAGAGGCTGTTCAGTAGGAGTAGCCATAGCATTACTGGAAGTTTGTAATGAACGCATCAAGGGCTAAAATAAACAAATAAACAAATAAACAAAATAGTTTAATATATCATTAGTAAACACGTTTAAAAAAAAAGGGGGAAAGAAAAGGTACTGTTGCTGATTATTCATTATACGTGTTTTATGTTTTTCTTTTTTAAACAATAATATATCTATTCTTTACCGTAACGGCTGGCATCCAACGTGTACGGTTGGTTAATGAAGAAGTTCTTAAAGCACTGAGGGTGAAAGACATTTTTTATGTTTATATTTATTAAAGAAATAGAGAGTGGGGAGAGGTAAAAATCGTTAGATAAAAAAAAAGAGAGAGAGAGATTAAATAAAAATTAAAATGGGTTTTTTATATGATTATTTCTTTTTAAAAAGATTCTTTATAAGAATACAATTATAAAATAATAATAATAAAAAAAATAGATTTCAATGTAACAACAAAAAAAAGGGTAAGAAAAGAAAGAAGAAAAAGAAGAGAGAGGAATTTTTTTTTTTGTTGTGGGAGTGTAAAAAAAAAAAAGTGCGAGATTGTAAATTTAAGATTATAGCCAAATATCTTACCCCTCCCCCGCTTGTGACGAGGGGGTGCTTCAGCGGACATTTAAAAATACTTTACCTATACAATTTTTTGACCTGATCAAATTAAACCTCAGCTACTACCAGTAGAAGAGATAATAATGCCTAAACATTTTTTTTTCTTGTATTTCCTCTTTTTTAAAAAATACAATGCATCTAGCAATAAATAGAAATATTTTTAACTTCTGCTTATATTGTATTTAGTATAAATAACTAGTTAAAATATATTCCCTATAATTTTAATAATAAATATATTTTTTTCTTTTCGTAACTTATTTTCTTTTTCTTAACTATAATTTCTCACAGAAGTAATTACTGGCCAAGTTTTATTAATTACACTAACTTGTTTATCATTTTGTTATAATTTTTTTTTCAAAAAATAAATAAGCAAATTGAAGCTATGTTTTAAATGAAGATCATAATTATTAATACTATACTCATTTAGAAGACTGTATTTATTACGGAGATGACGTTTATAAATAAGTTATTATAATGTAAAAGAAATTCATATTGAAATAGCTCCTAATAGTAACGATCCTTACGAAAGCATAAATAATACAAATCTTCCCATATAAAAAATAACAGGAATTCAAAAGAATTGCCAGATAAAATATGGAAATACACTGAGGTATATACTATCGCAACATATTAAATTTGATTAATTATATAGCATTTATCAATCTTTCTATATTTTTTTTCTCTATTTGCCTATTTGTAGATAGATGCCATAGATGTGGTAGACTTAACCGTACAGCTTACTCGTATTTCTTTATGTTTCAAAAAACGTAATAAGCCGTTTGATATTAATAAAACTAGATATAAATATTAATTAGCTTTTAATAATAAGCTGACTATTTATTTTATTTTATAACTTTTATTACATTAATTTAGACAAAAAAGAAAATCTAATGCAGAATTAGAACTGAAAAATTAAAATTAAAAAAAAAGTGCGCCATAATTTTTAAGAAAAACTAAAAAATACGAGCACTGGTAGTTATCCAAAATGTAGATATGTTGTTCATCCAAGACCTATGAGTAAAATTTTACACAATATTCAACCAACATGAACGATTTTAAGGTGATTAGTATCAGTAATCGGCTCATTGGAAGAATACCTGTATCAGCTATTGTAAAATTAGATGAATCTCAAACACAGTAATTTCATTTCTAGAGAATTTTACCAGCTGATTAATTATGCTAATTATAATACATTTGTTTCACTATTGAGGGAACAAAAAATCTTTAAACAAATTGATCGTCTAGAATAGAAAACCCTTACAACCAAACCTACTTAATGTGACTTAATTTCATGTTGGCGTTCATATATATTTTTCAACCTTGATACTTGTACGACTTTTATGAATCTTCCTTAACAAATGAACAATTTACAATATATTATAGGGCTCGAAAAACAATTTGTGAAATGTCAAATATTTTCCAACTGGTGAAAATATCTTAAGGTTCTCAAATAATAAAAATGTAATTATTATAATATTAAATTAAACATAAAAAAGATGGGTAGTCTTATATATATATATGTGTTATATTTTTATTTTATTTTCTATTTTTTAGTAAAAACAATATAATAGCAAGTTTATTTTTTTTGGTTTGATTCGACGTAAATGTAATGCCATTTAGTAAATGTTAAAAAAATATATATTTAAAAAATAAAATCAATAATATATTTATTAATTTAACCTATTTTCATGGATACTCTGTGTGTAGGATATTTACTGATGAAGACCTGAAATAAAATCGGAATATGAAATTAAAAACCTCTTCCTTTTTCTTCTTGCTTTATAGATCCTTCTTTTTTTATCTAATTATCCAACCTTTTCTGTTTTATTTTATTTATTATTAAAAAGCATTTATAGATATGAATAGATAAAATGTTTAGCTTTATTTATTTAACAATATGAACATAGAAACAATAATAATAATAATATATATATATATAAAAACAAAATAAAATTTACATATTTTTTACTATATCTTTTTAAAGAGGAACATAAACAGGCTCCTTTGGACCTTCGCAAACTACACGATATTGCTCACGAGCATCCATACAACGGTTTGTAAATACCACCCGAATTTGTTTATATAAATACACTCTATTTTTATCCGTCCTACATAGTTGAATATGAATGGCATGCTTTAATACTGAGGATGAGGATGATGATGTTGCTGTGTTTGTTGTAAGATAAGAAGTTTGTCTTAAAAATGTTTTTGTATTACGAGGCATGGAGGAAACATCATAGGGAATTAAAAATAATTTCACTAAATGTTTATTTGGATTCTTGATAGCTATTTGTAATTGACCTTTGGATGGAATACGATAACCGGGAGACGGTACCCTTTTTTCTTCATCCATAGTTAAATCAATGGTACCAACATAAGGAGGAATAGTGGATGTATGTTGTTGTGGTTGCTGAGAATTAAAAATAGACATATCTTCGCTGTGATTATCGTTTGTATTATCGTGGTTATCATAAAAAAAAGCTGGAAAATAAATAGATCTATGTTGAGGGCATTTTAATGATGGTTTACAATGCCCATAACCTAATACCCCAATTTGTGCATGAAATGTAATAGGTTTAGATGGTTGTAATGTAGACATTCTTCCACTGAGTAAAGATTCTTCATAACTACCTGCTAAGCCATGGTGATATTGAATAGATGATCTTCGTAGTAATGGCTGTTGCTGCTGTTGAGAAAGAATGGAAGTAGATGGTGAAGTAGAGTAGGTTAATGAATGACCATGATGGGTATATTGTATAGGTGAAGAGGATATGGGAATAGATAATGGATGATGAGGGTGAAGTGTTGTTGTTGAAGGATGAAATTGATTATCATAATGAGGGTCAGAGCGAGCGCTATAATTATTATTAAAAAGATTACTATTATTACTACTATCGAGTTCTTCATTGTTATCGTCGTTTAATGCTGATAAAGATAATTTAGATAGCCTTCTCATTGTTATAACAGGAGTTGTTGTTGATACATGATGATTATTTGATTTAGATTCATTTAAGCTATATGAATGTGAAAATAAAGATGAATAATTATTATTATTTTTTGACATGAATATTGGTGTTGCGGTTGGTTTTGAATATTTATCACATGTATTTAAATGCTTATTCGTATCATTTTTTATAGTGAGTGCTGATGTTGATGATAACGATGGTTTTGAAAGGAACGATAATTTTTTATCTAACTGCTTATCGTATAAAACTTGAAGTTTCAATTGCCCTTGAATATCAGTAGTTGTAGCAGTTATAAAATCATGTATACCAATAGATGATGATAATGAAGAAAAGGCTAAATCACTCTGTTGTTGTTGAATGAGCTCTTTAGAATCTGTATGTGAATAACAACAATAGGATGATGATGATGAAAAGAGAGATTTATTTTCCTTTGTAGTATTTGTAGTAGTAGTAGTAGTAGTAATAGGTGTAATAAGAAAAGATAAATCCGATTTATTTAATTTGTTTTGTGATAGCCAGTTGTGAATTGGTAATAAACGAGTTTGAGAATAAACAGCTTGAAGTAACAATTTTATATCTGTATTTTCAGAATGTTTCGTACTAACATTACTATTATTATTATTATTATTATTATTATTATCATTATTTTCTATTAAAGATGTTGTATTAGTAGTTGGAGTAGTAATAGTAGTTGCAGCTGCATCATGAATAACAATAGGCAATGGTGATGAAGAAGAGTCAAAAGTGATTCTCCATTGTTCCAACATAGTATTTTTATATAAAATACAAATTAACAAATTGATACCATTTTGTTGAATATTATCAAAAGGTAGAGTAGTTGGTGAAATAGTTAAATAACAATGATTTGTTGTATGGGGTTGGATACAATAATAATCAGATCCTAATCTAGCTCTCAATACAATTTGTATTATTTTGGAAATCACAGTATCCAATCGAACTTGATTCTTACTACTATTACTGGCTAATGATGATGTTGTGTTGGTATTAAAGGGTGCTTTATGTTTATTATTATGATCCACTTCATCATAACTGGAAGGTAAGAGTACGACCATGTATAAATGTTTAAAAAAAAGTATGTTTAAAAGAAGAGTAAGGAAAAGAAAAAGAAAAAGAAAAAAATAAAGATAAGCAAAAAAAATTTTATAAAAAAAATTATGCCATTTTTAAATTCACACACTGAGAAAAAAATTTTTTAGTAAAAATTTTTTTTTAAATTGTATGACAAGTAAAATATAAAGAACTAATGAAATCGCTTCTCAATAAATAGGATATCTTAAATAAAAAACTATTAATACTCCTAATTCAAGAATACAAGTAACTATAAAAAAGCCATTCATAAAATAATTAGGAAAGTGCTTAATAAAATAGCCATGTCTGTAACCTGGGATCATTTATTAATAAAGGAAATTACTATGTCCACACAATACGATTTTTTTTGGAATCCATAAAAGGAAATTTAGACATAGTAATAGTTTTGTACAATGAAAACTATTTTATTGCATATGGCTATGTATTCCTTTTTTTTAAAAATACTAATATATTAATTAAACTAAGCATTAGTAATTAGTAGAAACAACCAAAAGTGAGTAATCGTTAAATATCAATCGTAAATAATGAATACATTTAATATATTAATCCAAACAAAATATATGTCTATAGATTAGTTTTATTATAAAATTAAAAATATATTTTTCGTAATACTACAAAATGACATTGGCATACAAAGACAAAATTTCTACTAAAAATTAAAAAGCAATACTAGAATAACATATAAACTAAAATGGCCAAAGTAATCCAGATATATATATTTTAGTTTACTGTACTACAACATACACATACATACATGTAAGATAATAAAGATAGTATTTGCTACAAAAGAAATAAGCTCAAAAAAAAAAAAAAAAAAAATAAAAAAAAAAAAAAAAAAAAAAAAAAAAAAAAAAAAAAAAAAAAAAAAAAAAAAAAAAAAAAAAAAAAAAAAAATGAGGATATATTTCAAACAATTTATTTAAAAGAAAAAAAAATATAAATAATTAAAAAGAATACTTGTTTTACAAGTATATATAAATATTTACAAAAAAGATATATAAATGAAAACTTAGGTTCCTGAACCTTTATTCATTTGTATTAAAAACTTGATTCTTGCACATATTTCATCTATTTTTAATACGAATAATAATATAAAATAAAAATTAGCCAATCAATACCATATTTATTTTAGTATTATAATGGCTCTATTTAACTTACATGCTTCTTTTGATGTTTCAGCTTCTAATTCATAAGTCTTAAAATCTCGCTCTTTCATTACTCCAATTTTAAAATTACTTGGTACTTTTTTACTTTGTTTACAAAACTTGATGGCACCAACATGAAAAGAAGTCTGTATAAATAGTATATATATATATATATATATATATATATATATATATTAGGTTAATCATTCAATTCTTTTATTTATTTTCACTTTCCTTCTTAATAATACTAATAATAACAAAACTTACTGTCTTCAATGAATCAAACATTCCTCCTTTATGTTCAGGCGGCATCAAATGTATATAATTTCCATCAATAGCAAGAATACTGATTTTTTTCCCAACAAACATAGGTGTTTTACGATTAATATTATATTTCTATATAAAAGAAAAAAAAGAATAATAAATAAATTATTCATCATATATATATATATGTATGTATGTATGTATGTATGTATGTATGTATGTATGTGTATACCTTGTATTGTTGAAGAAAATTATCACTTGGTTGATTGTTATGGTCATTAGTGGTAAAATACATTGGTTGATGAGATTCTTCTTTTTTCTTTTTTATGGGTGATCTCCATATATGATTTGCTAAAAAATAATTAAAAATAAAAATAAATAAATATTTATATATTTTCTCTCTTATCTTATGTATCTTTCTATCTCTTTATATATGTTTATATACTTACAAGAAGTAGGAATAGATAAAGTGCTTCCTTTCTTTCTTAAAGCCAATTCATCTACATCTTTTAAATCTTCTACAGCAATATCATTCCGAACAACTAAATTAGAATCCGACATGGTCAATATATAATCATTAGGATCTAATTTTCTTTTTCTTGATACTAATTCCAATACATCTCCAATAAACATTTCAGCATAAACGGGGATAGTAGTAGTAGCTGCTACTTCATCATTGGTCATTAATCGAATACGGAAATATTTAATAGGTGTAATAGGTAAAGCTGCTTTTGTTAAAACGGATTTGGACGAAGGTACGGGGACTGCGATAGAAGAAGAATCAGCTACAGCGTCTGTGGTAGAAGTGGTTATAGGGATATTTAAATTAGTATTCATGGTCGAAGCTGCCATCATTTCCATATCTAATTGCAATTGACTTCCAGACTGTGCTGAAGATTCCAAGATATTATTATTATCTCCGTTGCCAGATGTTGAATAATTGGTAGAGCCCGACATTTTTTTGGATGAAGAGGGCTGTAATAATGTATTATTGTTATTATTATTGTTAACTTGATTGATATTATTGTTGTTATTATTGTTGATATTATTATTATTATCCATTTTTGATGATGTTGGTCCATTCATATTAATAGCTGTTGGTATGCTTGGTTTCTTCTTTAGCGATTCCATATCGGGTCCAAATCTTCCAAGCTTGGCTCTTACTTGTTCATTTTGCTTAGCTAATTATTTTAAATAAAAAAAATAAAAAAAAATAAATTGAATATATTAGAAAAAAAGATGATCTCTAACTTCAATTAATAATATATATATATATGTGCATATGTGCGTGTTTGTGTATTTCACCTTGTGAAGACGTAGCTCTACATAATGCAAATTCATCAAATCCTACTTTATCGATTCTTCTTGTACGATCCATAGCTAAAAATAAAGATAAAATTAGAAATGCATAAATATACAAATTATTTGGTAATTTCAATATCAGTTTTATTTTTTATGTATTTGTATATAATAATCTTTTTTTTAATATTTATTATTATTACCTGGTAATTCATCATCAACCTCCCCATCATCTTCAACAATAAGTAAAGACCATTGAGCCAAATCATATACCTCATCTTCCAATTCAGGTTGTCTTTTTTGTTCAATATAATCATATAAAATATAACCAATAACATCATCAATAATTACATCCGGTCTTACTATTAATGTAATAGGCTCTTTAGGTGTATCAGTATGTGGTAAATAAATCCGTAATGTTAAAGGACGATTACTTCCTTTTCCAGAAGCATGTGAATAAGTTGAAAATGGATTTTCTGCTGTAGTAGCTTTTGCTGCTATCATGGCGGTTAATAAAGATTTCCCAGGTATAATTTGCAAGCGTTTTTGCTGTTGTTGTTGAGAAGATGGTGGTGGAGGTAAGGGTAAAGAAGATGTATTTTGAAAGGATTCAATATTTATATTGGATGGTATCATAGAAACGTTGGATTGTTTTCTATAACGTGAATAAAGTGGCAATCCCGTATTATTATTATTATTATTATTATTATTATTGGTATGAAATAACGTATTAGAAGGAGAAGAGGAAGAAGAGGAAGATTTTGTATAGCGATGATGGTTCATTTCTATAGAGGTACGAGGAGCTGTGGTAGTAGTAGTAGGTGCATTCATATAGGGAAGTGATAAATCTTGGGCTGTTGAATCAATAGCGTCCAATGAAGATCGAGGAGAAGGGTCAATATTTGAATCCATAGAAGGATGTAATGATGTAGTTAAAGTTGTTATTTCACTTGCTCCACCTTGAGAAAATAATTGGGATGAATCTTCCACTTGTTTATTATTACTTTTTAATGAGTTATCCAATGATCTTTGAGGTTGTGATTGGCTAGATTGTGGGTGTTGTTGTTGATGATTATAATGATGTTGCTGTTGTGTTTTTCTATAAAGATAAAAATAAAGTAATAATAATAATAATAGCAATTAGTATACATATATATATATATATAATATACTCATCATCATTTATCTCTCTTCTTTTTTATTTTCATTTTCATTTTTTTATTATTTATTATTATTATATTAATATTTACTTTGTAGTGAATATAAAGTCCTCATCACTATCCGAAGTAGACTCTAATCGGGAATTCATTAAAGGAGATGATTTTGCATTGGTATTCATAAACTTTGTTTCATTATTTTGACTAGTATTAATGTTGTTATTGTTGTTCTCTTCATTATTATTCATGGTATTATTATTATTATTATTATTGTTATTCATATTGTTTTTCCTTTGACGATATTGAGTCCTTTTTGTTCTTGGACTACTAACTAATCCAGTACCAAAGATTGGATTTTCTTTTGTATTTAAATCATAAGATGGAGAATAACAGTATTGCATTTCAGGATATCTTGGTGCTGCTAGCCGAACATAATCATCAGACATAACAGAGGGTGGGAAGGCCATAATACGTTCACCGCGATCATCCATTCTTAAAAACTTGACTCTCATGAGATGAATTAAATAATCAGCATCGGTTGTAAGTGCCATGAGTCATTTATTTTATTAATATAATAAGAATGATAATGATAATAATATATGTATATATATAAAAGATAATATTTAAAATATATATAGATATAAAAACAGTAGTAGAAGAAAAAAAAAATAACTGTGGAAGAGTAGTGAAAAATAGAAAATAATTTTTTAAGTCCCCTTTTTTAAAAAAGAGTTCGGATTTTGAAAACTCCTTTTTTTTTCCCTCTACCTTTATATTTTTATATGCATTATTTTAAGTACTTATTTAAAAAAAATACTGTTTTATTTTATACTATATCAATAATAATATATACTTTCTTATCTTTTTTATACTACATAATAAAAATACATGACAATATATACAATAGTTTATATTTATATACAAACATATAAACAAAATTCAATATGAATTTAAAAATGTTGTTTCGTTCATGAATGAACCAAACGTCTTTTTTTATTAACAGTAAACCAAAAGACGTAAAGTGTCTACTGTTTTTTAAAGTATGGGAAGAGGGAAAAAATATACTAGTAATACAAATAAAAAAAGATGAATGATTAAAATTACATGAATAAAATACAAAAATAAATTAAAAGTAAAGTTAAAAAAAACAAATAAATAAAAGAATTGAAAGGAGAAATGGTTTAAAGTTTAAAAAAGAAGTTTGGGGAGGGCAAGTGAAAATCATGACCAAAAAAAAAGGATAACATGATCCATTTTAATTTGTTCTTTCATCAATAACATGATGTTGTTGATTAGAACCTTCTTGACGTTCAATATCGTCATTTTCAGCAGGTAAACCAAATAATTCACGACGTTCATTTTCCATTTTTTCTTTATCAAAAGTACCAATTTGAGGAGTTGGGGCAGGGAAAATATGATAAATAAGGATACCAACAAGAATAATCACATAGGCAAAGGGATACATAGCATTGACCTAAGAGATTAAAATGAATAAAATGGAAAAAAAATGAATAAAGATATATATATATATATATATATATATATAACATAAAAATGAAAAAGGATATTATTATTTACCTTGTAACCAAACAATCCAAGACCAAAAATCAAACCATAGAAATCACTTGTCAAAAGAGAAATGTTATACAAGACTGCACTTCCTAAACGGAACAAGACAGGAGCAAGAGAATATAAGACAAACATACAAACAGTATAAACAACAATCATGCCTATAGCTTCTGGTTGATTTGATAATTGGGACAATTCGCTTCTTTCCAAGGCCAACAATAGAATTAAATTAATGAATGTAGCAAAGAAAGTAAACATACCAATTACTTCATAGAGAGGATGTTTTCTTGCCAAGATTTCTTCAGTAACATTAGAAACCCCATATAAAGTAGCACCTAAAAGACAGAAGAGATCCCCTTTTACAGCATCAGCTGCATAATAATCCAATCCATTCAAAGCATCACTTCCTACCAACATTCCCATCCCAATTAAAGCAATAAAGACACCCAAATATTGAACCCATCGGAATCGTACTTTTAAAAAGACAAAAGTTAAAAGCATACAGACTGGTGTACTCCAACTATCTAACAACATGGCAGATAACATATTGGTATAAGCATAAGCCTTTACGATGAAATAATTACCCCCAACATCAACAAGCCCTAAAAAGAAATCTATCATCCATAAAAAATAATAATAATCGTCAATATAATTTATATATATTTGTATCTAAAGTTTTAAAAGTTTCCGAAAATATATTTCTTTTTTATAATAAGTCTTACAAAAAATACCACGACGCCAGAATTGTAATAGCCAACCTTTAATCCCACGTTTATAAAGAGCATAAACATTATAAACAATGGCAAGAATAGCACTATTTTTTTTTTTTTTTTGAAAAAATAAATAAATATGAGTATTAAAACAACATCAACTTTTTTTTAAAATAGAATAAAAATGTAAACTATAGAACTTACTAAACAAAAAAGGTTTGAGTGCTAGGAATACTAATATTATATTCCCTGCTAAGTTTATTAGTAGCTACCGTTGTACCAGTAATACATAAAGATAACACTATTATTTAAAAAGAAGAAAAAAATAGAGTAAACATATATAGAATTATACTGTATCTTGATCTTTACCCTTATCTATATATGAATACTTACATTGACCCAAGAGTAATACTTTCCAAAAGCTACGATCTTTCAAAAAAGCAAAATAGTTTTTCCAAGATTTCTTTTGAGAAGGAGGAATAGGGGATTCTTCATCAGCACGATGTTGAGAATCCTTTATAGATGTATGATCAGAGATACTTTCAAGAGCTGTCTTTTCATATATATCTACTTCTGTCTTTTCAACCATGATTATTATGGAAAGATAAAAAAAAAAAGGAAAAGTAAAAAAA
>MU612584.1:0-15326 GCA_025201675.1 Cunninghamella echinulata
TTTTTTCTCATATATATATTAATATCTATTTTTATTATTTTCGTGTATTATAAACTGTATATATTATAAATAATAAAAATGGATTCTGATAATAATAATTCTAAAATTGAGGTACCACCTCCAACACAACAGCAAAATACCACTATTCAATTTGATTCACTACCAACGGAAGGCTACCGAAATAAAGATACCCGCCATGAAAAAATCACTCAAAAGCCATTAACAAGAAGCTCTACTGGCCAAAGTACAAGTAGTTTTGATACAAAGTCCGTTAGATCTGTAATGATGAAAAGAATGAACTTGGTAAAAAGGTTGAAAAACAAAACAAAAAAAAAAGGTATAAGCAATGCCATGGAGGAGCAAGAAGGCCGTGTAGAAGGCCCTCCTTATCATACAATGGACTTAAATACTGTGGTTGATTTATTAAAAACTGATATTGAAGATGGTTTATCAGATGATCTTATTGAACAAAGGAGATCAGAATCTGGTTTTAATGAAATGGAAGGTGAAGGTGGTGTTAATCCTTTTAAATTGTTATTAAAGCAATTCTTGAATATTATGGTATTGATCTTATTAATTGCAATGGTAAGTTTATATTTATAAAGTTTGCATAAAAATTTAAAAAAAGACAAGAAAAATTTCGCATCGATGCGGGTTTTAAAAAACCTTTCTAACTCTCTCTCTTTTTTTTTAATCATTATAAAATACAGGTTGTATCCTTTGTATTTCATGACTATGTAGAAGGTGCTGTTATTTGTGCTATTATGTTTTTAAATGCCGGTGTTGGTTTTGCTCAAGAATTTAAAGCTGAAAAAACTATGGATTCTTTACGTCAAATGGCTTCTCCTACTAGTGTAGTTGTTCGTGGTGGGCAACAAAAAACTATTTCTACTCGTGAATTAGTTCCTGGTGATGTTATTATTCTTAAAAGTGGTGATGTTGTTGGTGCTGATTGTCGTATTATTGAGTAAGTTTTAATATTTGTTCATTAAAAAAAAAAAAAGCAATTATATAAGTAGGAGGCTAATTTATCTATATTGATAGATCTTTTAATATGGACGTTGATGAAGCACTTTTAACTGGTGAATCTCTTCCTGTAAATAAGGTGTAAGTTTCTTTTTAATTAAAATTATTCAATAAAGTACAACAGTAATGGCAATAATAATAATAATAATCAAGGATATGTATTGTATACTAATTTATATTTATTTTCTTTTTTTTCTATATATATTAAACAAATAGTAATGAAGTTATTGAACTCACTGATTGTCCTTTAGGTGATCGAGTCAACATGTCTTATTCAAGCACCGTCCTTACAAAAGGACGTGGTAAAGCAATTGTTACAGCTATTGGTATGCAAACAGAAATCGGTCGTATTGCTAAACGTTTGTTGGATAGCGGAGATCAACAAAAAACACCTCTTCAAAAATCATTAGATCGTATGGCCGTTGCTTTATTAGCTATTGCTATTATTTCTGTTATTATTGTTTTTGGTGTAGCTAAATTTAACATTTCTGATGATGTGATTTTATATGCTATTTCTACCGCTATTTCTGTGATTCCTGAAGGTTTAGTGGCTGTAGTGACTTTGACACAAGCTTTTGGTATTCATTCTATGGCAAAGCGTCAAGCTTTAGTAAGAAGATTAGCTGCTTTGGAATTATTAGGTTCTGTTACTAACATTTGTTCTGATAAAACGGGTACTTTAACACAATCAAAAATGGTTTTGACACGTTTATGGCAGCCTGGATCTGGGTTTTATAGTATTAGCGGTCAAGGCTTTGATATTACTGGTGATATGACACAAGAATCAACAAATCAAGTCATGAATGTTCGTGAATTATCTTCATCTTCTCCCCTTTATTCTTTAACTACAACAGCCGCTCTTTGTAATATGAGTGAAATTCGTAAAGATAAAAAAACAGGCGACTGGAATGGGATTGGGGATCCAACTGAAATTGCTCTTCAAATTTTTGCTCATAAAATGCAAATGGGAAAACCTTCTTTAATTAAACCATCATCGCTTCCAGCTGATAATGAACAACAACAACAACAACCTTGGAACTTAGTAGCTGAATATCCTTTCGATTCAACCATTAAAAGAATGAGTGTCCTTGCTAAATCTCCCGATAATAGTTATATTGGATTCCTAAAAGGTGCCACTGAACGTGTATTACAATGTTGTATTGGTTATTATCAAGAAGATGGTGAAATTAAACACGCTAATTATCAAGAATTAGAAGATTTGATTCTTCCCCAAGTAGAAGAACTTGCAAATGGTGGATTACGTGTCCTTTCTTTGGCAAAAAGAGTAGTGAAAACTGACGGCCAAGTGACCAGTGATACCTTTAATCGTGAACAAATCGAACAAGATATGATCTTTATTGGTTTAGTTGGTATTATGGATCCTCCACGTCCCGAATCTCGTATTGCTGTTGATAATTGTCATAAAGCTGGTACGTTATTTATATGCAAATAATATATTGCAATTTTTTTTTTTAAAAAAAAAAGAAAAAGAAAAATAGATGGACTGGATATTTAAATTTATGTACTCATTTATCTTTATTATTATTGTTTTATTTTTTAGGAATCACTGTTCATATGCTTACTGGTGATCATATTGCTACTGCTACTGCCATTGCAAGGGAAGTTCATATTTTACCTCAAGATTATGTACTCGGAGATCATAATAAAGAACAGCAATCTGCAAAGAATTGTGAATTAGTCATGACAGCACAAAAATTCGATAAATTAACAGATGAACAAGTCGATCAATTACCAGAATTACCATTAGTGATAGCCCGTTGTAGTCCTGAAACCAAAGTTAAAATGATTGAAGCCTTACATCGACGTAAAAAAATTGCTGGTATGACAGGTGATGGTGTGAATGATAGTCCAAGTTTAAAAGAAAGTGATATTGGAATTGCTATGGGGCAAAATGGTAGTGATGTGGCTAAACAAGCAGCTGATATTGTATTAGTAGACGATAATTTTGCCACAATTGTAAGTGCTATTGAAGAAGGACGTCGTGTATTTGCCAATATTTCAAGATTCGTGGTCCATATGGTCTCCGCTAATGTATCTGAATTGGTTCCCTTATTGATTGGACTTGCCTTTAAAGATGAAAACGATCATCTTGTATTCCCTATGTCACCTATTCAAATTTTATTCAATAATATTTTAACTAGTTCACCTCCAGCTATGAGTTTAGGGTTAGAATATATACATCCTCGTCAAATGGAAGAACCTCCACGTACATCCAAACAGAGTTTATTCTGTATTTCCAATCTTATGGATATCTTATTCTATGGATTTTCTATCGGGATCATTTGTTTATGTAACTTTATCGTAGTTATCTTTGGTTATGGGAATGGAAATCTTGGTGTTGAATGTAATCGCGATTACTCAACTGAATGTGCTTTAGTATTCCGTGCACGTGGTGCTTTGTTTGCTACCTTGACTGTTCTTTGTCTTTTGCATGGTATTACCTGTCGTGATTTGGTTCATTCTACTTGGAGCTATAATGCTCTTGTGCGTGGTCGCCAAAATTATTACCTTTATGCAAGTTTCCTTTTTGGAATGGTCTTATTATTTATCGTCCTTTATGTTCCCGTATTAAATCGTGAAGTCTTTAAACATGATGGTATTAGGTAATTATATATAAAATATAATAAAAAGATGAAAAGTAATATATATATTTTATAAAAATAATTATGATTAATCTCAATTTTTCTCTATCTGTTTTTATTTATTAGCTGGGAATGGGGAATGACTATTGCTTCTTTAATTGTTTATATAGCTCTTGCTGAATCTTATAAAGCTTTGAAACGTAAATATTATTTTAAATTGAAATAATGAATTTCTCTACTTGTAGATATATATAATTTTTTTACTACTATTATGATTTATTTTATTTTTATCTTTTTATCTTTTTTATTTATAATATTATTTTATCTTAATAAATAAACATATATATTTTATCATCTTTATACAATTTATTTTTATATTTTCATTGAAAATCGATAGTATCCATTAATAGAATGGATTGAGAATCGATGATAAAAATGACAATAATATCTTGACATATGCGTTTATTAAAATAAATATCAAAAATAACAGTAAAACGAACTAATAATGATTGATTCCAACTAAAAAAAAAAGGGAGAGAGAGAAAACAAAGGGTCTTAAAAATGGATGGTATTTGCACTTGTAGTTTTCCGATATTTGATGGGATTTTTTGAAACCCATAAGAGGAAATTCATACTCTTAATTTTTATTAATTATTTTTTTTCCTTGGTTCCCTTTTATTGTAAGTACCTTATTTAACATGAAATCTTATATAATAATACACTCAATACAATAATAAGGCTATTAATAAGTTGAAAATAAAATAGAGATGAGAAAAATTAGCTGACGCTATTTAATCTTTTTTTTTTAAAAAAAAAAGAGTAATAGCGCAAAACTGAGAAATAATCAGGAGTTTCTTTAAATGCATAAGGTAATAATAAATTATATGTATTTGGAATTAGGTAGTTTATATATATATACGTTATATATGTTGTCGAGATTTCATTAATCTCATATTTTAAATAAAAATTATAATTTATTTCTGTTTAATTTAGCTCAATTTATAACTATCTATATCTTCTTTTTTAAATAACTAAAGTAAAAAAAATTAATAATGGCAACCATCTAAGCTATGGATTTTTTTTTTATTTTTTTATTTACTTTTGTTAAATATAATTTTATTGTATATAAATGGGATTAAATAATGATAATAATAATAACTATAATACTAAAATTAAAAAGAAATTTGATACATTTTATTTTTATAAAAATCTTGATTATTTTTTTTCTAAAACTCTTCATAATCATCTACAAAAAAAAAAAAGTCAACATTTAGAACTGCTCTCTTTTTTGATTATTTTTTTTTCTAATAAAATCTACATTATTTTTTTAATTACCTTCAATACCATTCACAGCATGTAAAACAAATAAAATGATATTAGAAGTACATTGCATAGAAAAGCCTTGATATAAACCTCTTAATCCCCAAGTATTAAATGTTGGTGATGATGATGATGATTTTTTCAATTGTTTTTTGCCATTAGTTTTAGGGCGACGACCCCCTTCTTCCTTGACGATATGATAAGCAGCATTGGCAATCCCAGTGTAAGGTACAGGGCGTAAAGCCACAACAGATTCAAATGGTTTTTTAGGCATTCTTGTTTTGATTTGACATTGAAGGCGTTTACGAATTGTGTCTAAAGGTAATGTAATTAATAATTCAATGGTATTTAATGCTAATTCAGCTAAACCATAAAAAAAAGGTGATTCACTGGCAGAGATTCTTAAGACACGATCAATAATTAAAGGTGTTGTGTTTTGTAATAAAGGTGTTAATGTATGATATAGTATGGATGGTAATAAATTGTGATTTAAATAAAGTCCTCTCAATCCACCTTCTTCTTCAAGAATTGTACGTAATGCATGAATAGGCCCTTTGTATTTACGATGCAATGGTGAGGCTGATTGCACAACCAATCTAAATAAAATAAAAATAAAGCGTGATTAGAAAAAAGAGAAACAGATGTATATATTTATACATATTTACATATTGTTTTACATTTTCTATATTTCCTTTTTTTCTTCTTCTTCTTCTTCTTCTTCTTCTAAATTACCTAGTTCGAATTAATTCTAAAGGACTTAATAATACACCAACTAACAAATGACTAGCCACCAATGTTGCGAGGTTAGGCCCAACATGATCTAAATGTACTAAAGGAATAGTATCATCATAAAGACCAAAAGCATCATTTAAAGAACCTTCTACAGTAGGTTGTAAAAATAAATGACAGATTTCATACAACCAATTTGTATATTGACCCTTAAAAAGTGATTTCCATCCTTCATGTGGTTGCTTCATTAATCTTCCAATCCCTTGCCAGACACCTTTTTCGATAGGTTTGATTTGAAAACTAGGTCGTGTTGCATCATCGTAAACACTTTTTCCTACTAAATAACCACTTGCATCTACAGATATATTTTTTTTATTTTGAAACACTGGATCATCAGTATGTAATGTAGCACTGATTGGCACATCTTCTGAAAATCTTCGTCTGCGTCTATGTTCTTCTTCAAAAAATTCAGCATCCTCTTCATCTTCTTCGGAAGAAAGGTCGTCATATTCCTAATATAATTATGTATGCATACATATATGTATACATGTATATATATTAATACTAATATCCTATTTTTATTACTCCATTTTTGTTTTTTTGTTTTTTTTTAATATATTATAATTTATTTTCACCTTATCCATATCTTCGTCATCGGCATCACTATTATCATTGTTTTTCATAAAGCTTGTTACTTCAGCATCTTCATGGGGCATATATTGAACTTGCATAAGCGTTTTAGACACTTCAAAAGGATTACTAACAGCGGTTGTCAAGAATTTTAATACTGAAAAGTTAATAAGCTCACGAGCCGCGGCACGAGAATCAATTAAATCATCATAGTTATCGCCGTTTGGAGGAAGATTATAGTAAGCATCACCACCAACACCATTGATATTACTGTTAATAGCGGTGTAGTTGAAATTATTATTGTTGATCCCGGGCGTATAATAAGGTCGAAGTCCACTAGTTCCTTTACCAGGAGTTGTTGGGAAAGTGGCATAAGGATGACTTTGATCTGTTGTCATGTGTGAATAGTGTTATTATTATTATTAATTTTTAAAAAAAAATAGTAGGAAAGTGAATAATAATAATACTTTTATTATTATTTTTGTTTAAGTAAATCTTTATATACAATTTAATAATTAACTAAGTGTATAATAATAATAATATAATAATTTTATTATTTAAAAAAAAATTAAAAGAGGTGGAAGAAAAAAAATAAACCAGATTTAAAAACTAACTGAGCGGAATTTAAATTTAGAGTATCAAAAAATCTAATCTTTTTTCATTTGTACAAACCCAACTATGTGTATACTGGTATAATATTTTAGTTGACACTTTATATTGGATTATATATATTATAGATACCGTTTAATGCACTCTTGAGTAATAAACATAAAAATATTAGGAATTAAAATATTAAAATCAAATAAGGAATGAATTTTTATATAAAACAAAATAATAAAAGTAATACAAATAAGTGAAGTTGATTTTACTATAATTATTATTATTATTATGTAGGTATGTATCCTTTTCGAACTATAATAGGGTTATGATGCTATTTTTGATGATAAAAATATACGGAGAGTTTAGTTAAAATTACTTTTTTCAACGTAAACAATCATCCTTAAATGCAACAAAAAAGTAAAGTAGCGGTTAAATTATGTTCCCATATACAGCCATTGTTTAAATAAGTTTCATTATTTTCTTATTTTGGATAATCTTTTATAAAACTATAATTTTTTAATAATTGATTATATATAATATACTAAAAAGAAAAAAAAAAGAAAAAAATGAACAAATAATAATAGAAAATAAATTAATAAATTATATATATACATGAATTAAAAGTAAAATAAAACGGTGCGTATTTTTTATATAAATTAATTATCGTCAAAAATCGATTGTAATAAAGGTATTTTTTTATGAAACAGATTGTCTTTTTCACTGTATAAAGAACTAGTAGGTGGAGGTTGTAAAGGTGGTAAAGTTAATAAAGCAGGTATAAGTGATGTATCTTTTTCTTGTTGTTGTTGATTATTTTGAAAAGATAATGGTGATGTTGAAGATAATAATAAAGGAGATGGTGAGTCGTGATGGCTATTTATTAAAGTATCGTTTTTTAAAGAAGAAGGAGAAAAAGAAGACGATGAAATAGAAGAAATAGGTGATGAGGATGATAAAGCCATAGGTGGAGGTGGAGGTAGATACTGTTTTTGAAAAATATATCTCAGTTGATCTTCAATAGTAGTTAGTCTTTTTTCAATCGAATGAACAGTGACAGCAATTGATACGGGTTGTTTTCTAGATGATTCTTTTTGTTCTTTTTGTTGGTGTTGATGATACTGGTGATTATGTCTTGTTGACGTCAGGATAGTGGTAGTACCAATTGTTTCGAGCGTATGATCAGAAGAAACTTGTTTTGAAGTAATATATTGACAATCAGTGTGTGATTTGATACAAGCTGAGCATCTTTTTTCACCATCACATTTAGTTTTTTTTCGTCGACATTCTCGACATGCTCGTACTACTTTAAGCCTGCGACGTTTTTGTGGTTCTGTCTGATTATTATTTTTCATTTTTTTTTTTTTTTCTGAAAAAAATATATATATATATTTTAAAAGAAAGAGAGATAAAAAAATTGAAAGAGGATAAAAAAATGAAATTTATTTAAAGCCTCGAGAAAAATAAAAATATCACTGGTTCAAATTTGAATTCCATGCTCTATTTTTTTTTTTTAAAGGGGATAAACCTAAAAAAGTACTAGACGTATTCTTGCCTTCATTTTTTTTTAAAAAAAAAAGGAAAGTGACTAATTTTTTTTCGGATCATTTTTATATTTATTAAATCATAATATAATATAATACTCTTTAAAAATGAGGTAATTAAAAAAATAAAAGACATAATTAAAATGAATTTATTTGAAAGACGATGATGATTTCATTCCGAGTAAACCGAATATGTTTATATAAAAACCAAATTTGAACTTCGGAGTTCGGTAAAATCGTAACTGCTTTTTTTTTTGTTTTTCCAACAAAATAACTATTATTTATTTGTCATAAATATAATGGTATGTGATAGTCAAATAATTGTAATGGCAATATTATGAAATTAACAGTAACACACTTATTATATTTATCTCTAACAACAATAGAAAAAAAATGTAGAAAAACTCGGAGATTGTCTTTTTTTGGGTTTTTTTTTTTTACTTTCAAAGGTGCATATACAGCTTTGATATAAGTTGATAAACGAAACTCAATTTTTTTTCAGGTGATCTGTTAACCAATGAGAATGATTTGATAAGCCAAAACAAACTCTTTACTATTTTAACTTCTTTCCTTCACTGTTGTAATAATATATTTAAAGAGTTGCCTTGACTTTTTAATATCGTATAATAATAGTAGACCTGCTACCATTATCATAATAGAATATTTACGTATATTTTTATGGTTTTTTTAAAAAAAAATTTGGTTAGCTTTCTATACTTATATCAATCTTTTTAAAGGGAAATTATAAGATATCAATTAAATATAAACATACCTATAATTAGAATTCGCCATATGTCGTAGCATAGCCTACTATAATTGGATAGAATTACTTGATCTTGACCTTTATTAAAAATAAATAAATAATAAACATATATAATAGTGCAGTATTTACCTAATAGTGATATTTACATATGTATACTATTTAACTAATAATAAACAATAAATAAATAATGGTAAATAATAGTAAATAATACGCAACTAGATAATAAGTAGCTTCTAAAAATCCAACGTACAAAATATAAAGTTTAGGATACGATTTTTTTATATTTAACTAGCCGGATTTTTTAAGTTTTTCATCTCTTTTTCTTTCATTTTCTACATAATATAGAAAAGAAAAATATGACGATAGGTGAATAGCAATAGGTTTTCATATTAAAAAAAGTTTGAATTTTTTTTTAAATATACGTATATATATTTACATTATTTTACTATTATTTTCTTTATATACCTTACTTCTTCTATTACGTATTCTTTTTTTTTTTACGTTTTATTAATCAAAGATTGGGAGGAAAAGTGGTGCACAGGAGACATTCTTTGGGATGAAGGCGAATGTAGCCCTGCTTTGGTAGAATTAGTAGAAAATGAAAAAACAAAAAGCTTATTACCTACCTCAGGTTGTGGTCTTGTTCCTGGTAAAAATAAATAACGTTTAATTTTTTTATTTTATTTTCTCCATTATATACACATACAAATTTATTTTAACATAATATATATATAATCTTTTCTTTTTTTCATCTAGGTTGTGGATCAGGTAGCATAAAATAATAATAACAAAATATTCATAAGTAAAAACCAAGAGATCATTTATATATACCAAAATAATAATAATAATAATAATAATACGTAACAAAAGGTTACGATGTAAAGTTTTTAGCAACGTCCTCGCTTCATATGTTTGGTTTAGATATGAGTAAAACCTGTATTGAGTTATGTAATAAAAAACATCCTAACGCAGCAGAACTCAATTATGAATTTATTCAAGGTGATTTTTTTAATTTTAAAGTACCTGAAGGTGGATTTGATTTGGCTTATGATTATAGGTAAAAGTGGTTTTATATTCTACTTTATTTTATATGTATTATATAAAAGATAGTTTGCATTAACTATTCTTTTTTAAAAAATGTAGCTTTTTTGCTGCTTTACCTCCATATATGAGAAGCGATTGGGCTAATCGATTTAGTAGAATCATTAAATCTGATGGAATTTTAATTTGTTTAATGTATCCTTTAGAAGAAAGAGAAATAGGTCCCCCTTATTCTGTTAGTGTTGAAAGGTATTATTTTTTTTTAAAAAAAAAACTAAATATAATTGTTGTTGTGTGTCTATAAAATAGTTGAACTGGACTTTTTTATTTATTTAATAGTTATACCGAGTTTTTATCACCTAGCTTTGATTTGATATTTATTAAAGATGCGATTGGATACGAATGCCGTTTAGGAAAAGAAAAAATTAGCGTGTGGAAACGAAAATAAATTAATTCTAGTGAAGCTTTTATATAAATTCAATCTTTTATTAAAAAAATAAAAAATAAAATGGAGTATATAAAAAAAGAACTCGAGAAATTTGCAAAACTGGATACATAGGGCTTTTTTATGCATTAATAAAAAAAATTATACACGCCAAATATAAGCATTTCAATGATATTCCATAACCTTTAACTTAACAAATAAACAATTGCAATTAGTAGTAATAATGCACACGTAAATATATTTTTTTTACGATCTACCTATGTTTATAATTAGTTTTTGACACTGTCTAAAATCATTTTAATTTTTAAATCTTATTTATATCGATCTGTGCTTGATTTTTTAATATATAGGTCATATTATAAGTGGATACGTAATAAAACGTAATACTTGTTCTAAAAAGGAAAAAAAACCACTTATAAAATATTGAAATTCCGAAAATATTTATATAAATCTAATCAGTTTTTTATTTTTATACTTCTTTTCATAATTCATAATAAATTTAAAAAAATATGACAGGTAGATATTTTTATTTTGAAAAAAATTATACTCCAATAATTCTATTTAATATGTATACATTTATGTATAGACATATAAATATATACATATACTATTTTATTATTTTATATTTATGCATTACTTACTCCATTATCCTCTATTCTATTTTTTTCTTCTTTTTTTTATTATATATGTGTATTACTAATCATAGATTGGGAAGAACATTGGAGTAATGGAGATATATTTTGGGATAAAGGTGAACCTAGCCCTGCTTTGGTTGAATTGGTAGAAAATGAAGAAACAAAAAGCTTGCTTCCTACCTCAGGTTATGGCCTTGTCCCTGGTAAAATAAAAGACTAGAACAAATATATATATATATGCGTGCCTCTTTTTATTTTATTATTATTCCTTAATATATGTACGCGTTTTAATGATATATTTCCAATGTTTTTTATTTATTTTTATTTTTTTTATTATTATTTTTGATCTATGTAGGTTGTGGTTCAGGTACAATAAATTGACAGTAGAGAGAATATTTTTATATTGACAACTATAGTCTTATTTGCATACACATGTATTTATATATATATTCAAAAAAACTACATTGTTTTAGGTTATGATGTAAAATTTTTAGCAACGCCCTCGCTTCATATGTTTGGTTTAGATATGAGTAAAACCTGTATTGAGTTATGTAATGAAAAACATCCTAACGCAGCAGAACTCAATTATGAATTTATTCAAGGTGATTTTTTTAATTTTAAAGTACCTGAAGGTGGATTTGATTTGGCTTACGATTACACGTAATATATATAGCTGAATTTTCTACTTTGTTTTTATTCTACATAGCTATACTATATAAAAAATAGTTTATATTAATTACTGCTTTTTATTTTTTCTTCTACTTCTAATTCAACTTCTTCGTATATAGTTTCTTATGTGCTCTAACACCTAATTTAAGAAATGACTGGGCTAATAGATACAAGGAAATCATTAAATCTGGTGGAACTTTAATTTGTTTAATGTTTCCTTTGGAAGAAAGAGAAGGTGGCCCTCCTTTTTCTCTTAGTGTTGAATGGTATATAATTTTTTTTTTAAAAGAAATACTATGGTTTTATAACTATATATAGTTATACTTATTGCATTAATTGGTTGATTTTTATTTTGTTTTTAATACATAGTTATAATGGACTTTTATCCGCTAATTTTGATTTGGTCTTTATTAAAGATGCTGTTGGACATGAATCCCGTTTAGGAAAAGAAAAAATCAGTGTATGGAAACGAAAATAAATTAAGTCTACTGGAATCTATTGTAGCTTTTTGTGTTTTATTATTGATTGATTGTAATAAAATGTTAATCTATTTATTGATATGCTTATTATTTAAGAATTTATAAAATTAATTATTAAAGAAAAATTAATATTTTATTCAATTTTATATTTTAATAATTATTCTCATTTGAAAAATAGTATCAATATTTTTTTAAATTCTATTATACATCTAACTTTTTTAGTTTTAATTTGCTACTTTTTTATTTACAGGCTCATTGGATGTTGAATGACCTAATACATCTTGTTTTCTTTTTTCGCTATTCATATGAAATATCAAAAAATAAATAAAAATATAATATGTCAGTCAATATTTTTTTATAAAATTGAATAAAAAAAAATAATCCAAAAACTACACAGTTTTTTTGCTTTTTGATTCTTATTTTATATTTTATATATTATTTAAATTAATTATGGTGCTTTTGGTAATAATGATTCAATAATTTACCTTGTAGAAGCAAATACCATCTCTGGGGTTAATTGGAATGAGATACAATACATATCCTTTTTGGGAGCAACATTTCTTACCCAATGTAATTTGCTTGTTGAAGGATCATATGGTGATCCAATAGCAGCTTCAACTCTCTATGAATATATCAGTTATTATTATTGTTAGTATTATTTATTTTTTAGTATAGTTAACTGTATTTTTTTTATTTTTTATTTTTTATTTTTTGTTTTTATTTTTTTAATATATAATTATTATATTATTTTTTACTTGTGCAATATCTTTAGCATGATCATCACTTTTAGTAAAGCAATGACAATGAACAAGTGGTAATGCTGGTGCTGGTGATAGAGAGTCATACAAAGGTTTTTGATTCAAATATAAACCCCGGAAGGTATCCAAAAATTCAATGGAAGTTTCAGGTAAATTCATTACAAAATGATCAAAGGTATTCCATTTCGTTTTATCTAAGGAAGCAAGATCTTTTACAGCTTGACGAATAAATTCACGGCCATCCATATTGTATACCTTAAGTTTGTCATCTTGAATCTATTTTTTTTTAAAAAAAAAATAATAATAAATAAAATTAGCTATTAGTATATATACATATAATTATGCGTACGTTTGCATATATATATGTGTGTCTATATTTTTATATTCAAAACTTACTTTATTGCTAGTTTTATTCTCTTTTAACCAGTGATAAGATTCAGGATTAAGGTCATTAGCATATACAGTAACTCCTTTTTTTGAAGCAGGTACAGCAAATGGACCAACACCAGCAAAAACATCGCCTATATATATTTGTTAAAAATGATAAAATAAGTATAAAAAGTCAAAAAACCCCCCCCCATTATCATCATTATAACTATCGTCATATTATTATTATTTTATTGTATTTGATATTTATTAAAAAGAATCATTTAATATTACTTACAAACTGTCTGATTTTTTTTAAATAATTGCACTAAACGGTCATGTTCTGTGTGCAATCTAGAATTCCAATATACTTTTGAGAAATCAAATTTGAATTTGCACCCACTTTCTTTCTAATTTTTTTTTAAAAAATAAATAATATATTATAAATAATGTGATTTTTTTTTTTTTCATTATAATTCATTAAAAGAGTTGTTTTTATGTATATATATTACCACTTCAGCAATCATATTTGAATCTCCAGCTAATACTTCCATTTTAAAAAAACGATAGGTTGTATCGATGTTGTTGATTTTATTGACCACACTTGTAATACTTTTGTTTTTCTATTTTGAAATAACCAAATAAATGTTTATAAATATACAATTTTGTAGTTAATATTAGAGAAATAAAATTTATACGTATCTATATAATTTTATAAATATACTTACATCTAAAAAAACTTGACCAATTAACTGTTTCCAAGGATACAATTCTTCACGAAGATTCATATGGGCTATAAAAATTTATGGATAAAATTATAGGTAATAATACGATTAGATTTCAACGATATTAAATTATTGGCATCTTGGTAACAAATAAAAGTGAAAAGTAAATATAAGTGAAATTACCAATATGGCCAACCTGTGTATAGGAAGAAGGGATTTCTTTGACAGTTGGTGGTATAACAGAATGTAATATTTGTTCTAATAAATGAAATAATAATTGTAAAAATAAGTTGCATGAAAATCAGTCTCCTGTTAAAAGCTGCTTTCCTTTTATAGATGGCTTGGTTTTTCTTTTTCTTTTTTACCAGTTGTCCAGTAAGAATAATCTAAGGTTATTGTATGTTTAACGATATCCAGTCCTTCTTCTTCTATTAATTTTCTATTTTCTGGTGTTAAGCTATCAATACCTATTAATACAATATATATATAGAAAAAGTGATATAATAAAATTTAAAACAAAAAAATAGTATAAACTAAAATAATAAAAATAGAAATAATAATAGCAATAATAATAATAATAGTATTATAATTATTATTATTATTTATATCTATATAAATACAAAACTTGAATTATACATTTACCTTCGAGATCGTTCCTTAATAATAATAACTTCGTTTGTTTAGAATCATTATCAGTAACAATATTACGCATACGTGGTAAATTAAGGATGTCACTATTAGTACAATTCGTATTGAAATAAAAAAAATATTGATTATTTATTGTTGTTTTTAAAAAAGTATATATCTTGATATATTGTTTTTAAAATTTACTTTGTTAAAGCTTTTTGAAATTGTTTTATTTTATTTACTGGAACACGAAGAGCAAAAATTTGGAAAGAAGTTTTAAAAGCTTCTTTATTTAAAATAGTCATTCCATAATGTATAGGTGGTGAAAGCATAGTTTCTAAGGTGACTTAGGGTAGAAGAGAAGAAAAA
>MU612585.1:0-15322 GCA_025201675.1 Cunninghamella echinulata
TTTTTTCTTCTTTTTATCAGGTAAACATAATAGATATAGTGTATTTAAACTAGTTTTTTAAAAATATTTTCATTTACGTATTAATCTTTAAATCGATAATTTTTATTATTATTTTCTTTTTAAAAAAATGATTATATACATTTATATATATTAGTAAAATAAAAATAAAAAAAACAGTATACCATAAATAATCTACATAAACTCACACCAAAAAAGAAAGAAAGAAACTAAAATAAACCAACAACTCTTGTAATTTATATTCTGTCGATAAATTTCATTACCAACACACCATATAATATTATTTGAAAAAAATATATAAAACTCTTTTACAAAACCATGTCTAACGCTATAGTTGTAAGCTAAATAATAATACAGAAATAAAATAAACATATATATAGTTGAATACTTTTAAATTATTATTCATTTATTTATTCAATTATTAAATATAGTCTAATGTTTATCGATATGTTATCGATGATGTTATCAATCAAGTACGTGGAGAATTTGAAGATATGGGGATAGATGAAGCAGTTTTAAGAGAATTACAAAGAGTAAGCTATAATAATATAAAGAGAATCTTATATATACAAATAACATGTAAATTTATTCATTTGTTTTTTTTAATACATGTCTATTTATTCTTATATAGTCTTGGGAAACAAAAGTTGCTAGATCTCGTGTAGCAAATTTTGGATTTAATGGAGACGAATACTATGAAGAAGAAGGTGAACAATCTAATACAAATACACAAAACGATGGTTCTTATTCAGAGGTTAAAATAGAGGTATATAGTTATAAAAGAGAAAATACATATATTTTACTGAAAGAAAGAATGAAAGAAAAAAATACTAATATATAAATACTCTTATCCATATATACAACTATCATTTATTAAAACAAATAAAAAAAAAAAATCTAGTCATATTCTCAAAATCCACCTGCTGCAGCTAACCTTGCTACAATTGGAAATGCAACTGTACGTACCCAATCTCAACCTAACATTAACAAAAATAATAACGGTAACAATTTACCTACTGCTACACCCTCCAATGTTAATAACAATAGTAATGTGTTAAGACCTCCTCAAACACCACAACAACAACAACAGCAACAACAAAGCCCTCCAACTCTCCCTTCCTTAACATCATCTTCTCAACAACAATCACCTTATCATTTACCTTCTACTACTTTACCTCATTTACCGCCAGTTAATGGAGGTAACCAATATCATCAAATGTTACACCCTACTACTTTATCATCCTCTTCTCCTAATCATCATCACCTTCAACAACAACAACAACAACCTTCATTACCTGATCTTCATTTACCCGGTGGTTCTAATCGTCCAAACCTTCCCCAAAATGATGGTTTAAATGATACTATGTCAACTGAGGTAAATTAACATTTATCTAAATAAATAAATATGGGAACTTTATTATTTACGATTATTATTATTATAATTATCTATATTAGGAAATCGATGCTCAACTTGAAAAAACAATCATAAATATTCATCAACAACAAACATCACAATATAATCAAGATGAAATTATCTTTTCAGCAACTAATTTCTCTGGTGAACGATTATCTTTGGAACAATTACCTGATCATATTAAATTATTAATGAAAGATGCAAGAGAAAGAGCTATCAAAGCTGGAGCCATTCAATCTAAATCTCGTATTGGTCAATTAGATGGTGATAATGATAATTCTGCTCCTCCCGCTACTCCTGCTAACAATAATGACCAAAACATAAATAATGACGTAAGTAAAAAATACAATATTATCATTTCTATTTACCGGTTAAAACTCACTCTATCCATTTCTATTCCTTCTCATTTCTTTATTTAGGATGATATTAACTCTGATTTGGATGATTCAGATGATGCTGATGCTGATGCCGAAGGTGGTGAAGAAATTGAACACATTATATTATGCCTCTATGATAAAGTTACACGTACAAAGAACAAATGGAAGTGTGTTTTAAAGGATGGTATCATGCTTGTCAATGGTCGTGATTATCTCTTTCATCGTGCTAATGGAGATTTTGAATGGTAAATACACTCTTATTATTATTACTATCATTATATATATATATATATATATATATATATACAATATATAAATACATATATTAAACGTAGTTAGCTTTGTTTATATACTTTTTAAAAAAAAAATTAAAAAATCAAATGAATATATGCATTTTTTTTCTTTTTTTTTTTCAATCTTCATTTTTGTTTTATATATTTATAAAATCTATTTGCTTTATTTTATAAAAATAATTCAATAAAAAAAAAATAAACAACTATAAACACACCATACATAAAAAAGAATATGTATAAGAAACTAACCACACATATATATATATATATATATATATATAAAGAAGGGGAATAAATAATTTAAAAGTTTAAATCACAAAGTGCAGTAAATGGATCCAAAGATTGAATAGAACTAGTCGTTTGTTGAGTTGGTGATGGTAATAGAGGTTCTATTTTTTGATCATATATTAAAGTAGGATTTGTTGGTGTTAAAGGTTCTATCTTTTGATCATATGTTAACGTAGGGTTCGTTGGTGATATCGGAGAAGGAGGAATTTGATTCGGCTAATCATATAATATAGTATAATAAATTGTATTTATTAATGAACCACACTTGACAACTCATCTTTTTATTATGATAATATTTTTCTCATAATATTTATTATTAATATATATTCTCCTTTTTTTATCCGAGAAACTTACCAAAATAGAGTTTACTTTTTGAGGCATACCCATCATTAAACCAAGAGGTATATCATCATCATTCGGTGTTACCAAAACATCTAGTGATCGATGCTGTTGTTGTTTAATAGGAAGAATTTTTGTTGGCGAGGAAGGTGGTGGTGGTAAAATAAAAGTAGATGGCGATGATGATATATTTAATTTCTTGGTAGTTATCTTTGGTAATAATGGATCATTATATTCCTATTATTAGCATAAAAGTATATACATATATGTATGTAGGTTAATCATCTTGTCCTTTTTTTTTTCCAATCAATCATCATTTTTATTTTTACTTTACTCACCTTTGATAAAGTCTCTTCAATCGCTTTTTTTATTCTTTCATTCTGATCCATTAATAAAGATTTATTTACCCATTTATTTTCATAATATTTTTGTCGCATAATGATACGAACATCCGTATCTTCTTCCAAAACAGGTAATTCATAATGCTGAGAATAATGATGTAACCATATACGTTTTCCAATCGAATTCCCACCTAATTCTAACCCAGTAATCTCAGGTATCGAAAAAATACTAGATACTGATTTCACTCTATGACCAACTTCTCGTCTATTAATAAGTATAATAATAATAACATTAATAATCAATCTATTTATCCATTTATCCATTATCTTTTTATTACACTAATCCCGAACATCTTAAACATATAAACGTTTGTATAGTCATATTCACAAAAGAAGGGCTCTATTAAAATAAAATAAAAAAAGGAATACAGCTTTATTTTTAAAATATACTATTCGTCATTTTATTTTATATATAGTTATTTACCATTTTTGAACAATCAAAACATCTTTTATTATCAGGTAAACGAAGCAACTCGTTTATTTTATTACTATTATTCATACATTTAAATATAATATATATATAAAAGTATTAATACAATTATATATATATATATATATATATATATATACACATTTGCATATATAATTATACACAACTATTTTATTACACTGAATAAACTTCTTCTTGCTTCTTTTTTTGAAAAGTCATATTTTATATACGTATATGTATTTAATAAACAAATTAACTGTGAGTGGGAAAGAAAGAAAGAAAGAAAGAGAATTAAAAATAAGAATAAAAAAAAAAGTGTGATAAAAATGGAAATTTTTTAAAGGGGAGGTAAAAAAAAATTTAGGCTCTTCAATTTCCCCTTTTTTTTACACTTTTTATTTTTTACATAATTGGGCATTAGACCTATAACCGTAGGACTGCTTAAACTAAATTCTGGGTTTAAATCGTAAAAATTTTTTTCTTTATTATATTTTATACATAGTTTTTTCTTTTTGTAGTTCTTTTTTCCCTCTTTCTTTATTATTCATTATCATTATTTATTATTGGTAAGCATATAAAAACCATTTTTATATTTATAAAGAAAACAAAATGATGAAAACGATATATTGATTTGCACGTCAAACTTATTTTCGAAAATGACGATAAACACTCGCTATTAATGCTGAATTGTTTTTAGAATAAATAATTTATCATAAAAAATGAGTTGAATGATTTACTCACTATTTTTTATTTTTATTGTATTTAGTAATATAGGTTTAGTATCCTGTAAAGAAATATTATTTATAACAGTAGTATCTAGTACTTTTATTATTTTAATAAATAAATAAAAAATTTACAAAATATTATATAATGTTTTTTTTATTTTTTTGGCTTTGAAAAAAAAGGAAAAATTTATTTGAAAAGGGAATAAATAATTTTTAAGAACCCTATGTCCTAAAGAGAGGGGTGGGAGTTGAGAACAAAAAAAAAGAAATAAGAAGCAATGGTGGGACGAATTTTTTTAAGAAATTGCTGGCCGATCATTCAAATAAGAATATTTTTTTAGCATTCAAACCTTATAAATAAATAATGTTACTTTTAATATGTTTAAAAAATAGATAAATTTATTTTAAATGACGTATTATTTTGCTGATATTCAAAGACATTAAATAAAATATTAGATAGTAAATATAAAAGCCCGTCATTTTTTTTTAATTTTTTTTATTTTTCATTATGCTCTTATTAAATTGAATAATGAATAAACATATATTTGACACTTCTTTCTTTATGTCCGTGTACTTTACTCAATATGGAAGTAGAATATAAATAAATAAACATGGAAGTTTCCTCATAAATTTTGAAGGCAATAAAATAATGTTATGTCAAAACAAGCATATACATAAAGTTTTCCAGAGTTTCTGAATATAATCAATTACTACTACTTGTGACTTAAAATGGAAATTCACCGAATTTTTTACTTTTTTTAAATAAAAAAAATAATATAGAATGTTTTTTAAACTGTAAGCTTCCTTTTCATGTAAATTGGTATATTTTTTATTTTTTTAAAAAATATAAATACCAGTTTAAAAGTATCATTTTTTTCTTTCTTTCTTCAGTTTAACTACTATGGTAAAGAAAAAAAAAAAAAGAAAAAAAATCAAGCGTGCCCCTTTGTTATTTCTGAATCAGCTTTGTTGTTCTCTCTCCTTGTATTGTCATTTAAATTCTTCACTGCTACTGGTTTTTCTGAATCATAAAACTATATAAAAAGTAATACGAATAATTTTATTTTTATATAAACAAGTATTTCTACATATAAACCATGACCAAAGTACTAATATTTTTTTTCTTTTTCTTTTTCTTCTTATATTCTCTTCTATGTGTTTGTCTCTGTCTTTATATCTACTATTTTTCTTACCTTCATTCCTTTTATTCTTTTTTATAATAATATATTTTTTATAATCATATTTTTTATTTCTTATTATTTCATTTATGGTTTTGTTATAATTTTATTTATAATTTTTTATTAACTTTTTTTATTAATAAATCTATGTGCTCTACAAAGAGTGCGACCAGCACCGTAGCTGTGCAGTGGGTTTTGTGAACCTAGAATTTATTGTAAGTTAAAGATTTAGACTCTCTTTTACATATTTAGTAAAGTGAATAGATTAGAGCACCAGCATCTCTTTTTATAAGTAGATACAACTTAAATTAAATCAGATGAAATAAAATAAAATAAAATATAATAAGTAATCGGACTACGATCAATAACTATGTAAATAAATAATATAAGGTGTTAAAAACTGATCTTTTTTTGAAAAAAAAGTATTTCTTTTTATATTAAAATGATATGAATTAAAATATCAATAAATAGATAAATATAAAAATCATAATTAAATAATAAGGGTGAATATATCATGACATAATATGAAATTAAATAACAGGATATAAAGATAAAGGTAATAAATAATATATATATATATATATATTAGTAAATAAAATTAAAGCTATTTTTGTTACTTGTAAAAATAAGAAATATTTAACCAGGCTATGGCCAATATTTTTATTAATATGTTACTTTATAGAATGATAAAAGAAATATTATTTATAAAAAATAGCAATAATTAATCATTTCAATTAGAAGTTTAATAAAATAATGAAAAATAAAATTTTATAAAAAAGAATAATGCATAGCAATAAGCATATATAAAAAGTTATAAAAATCATAAAAAAACATAGAAAACATAAATATTTTTGATACTTGCTAACCTTATTAGTCTGGTTGCATATCTCCTCCACGACCTCCACGACCTCTACCCCTTCTACTTCTGCCGTCTCTACCGCGTATAGATTGCTGACCAGGTACATTAATATTTTCACTTTCTTCACGGCCACCTCGACCTCTTCCACGTACTGCTTGATGTGTCACTTGCCTACGCAAAGCTTCAGGTCTATAACCTTCCTGTCCATTATTTTCAATAAAAGAGACCAGTATACGTCTAATGTTTCTTGAAGCGTTTACATCTCTATTAATAATCTATTTATAAAAATTAAAAATAAGTATTGAAATAGAATATTATCATTTGTTTATAAATTAAATTAATTACCTCAGCACAAACAGGTCCATTATTTCTTTGAATATTTGCACCATAAGCTTGACTATGAGGACATAATTTTAATGGATATATCAATGTACGTGGGTCGTTCAAAGCTTTAATTGTATTATTATTTTTTAAAATAAAAATATATAGAAATACACACAAGTAATGAAGTAAAAATTAATTTTAAAGTAATTTCATATACTCCTATATATATATTATACTACTTACGAAGTTCAATAGCTTCTCTACACCATTCAGTCCTTTCTCTTCTACCTTGATCATCAACATTCAAACAATACCAATGTGCATTTGTATTTGCATGGAGAACACGTTCATTAGGAGGAGGAGTATCATCATTAAAATTCTCTTCAATTAAGCGTAATTTCTTTTGCCTATTAATAAAAAAAATAATATATAATTTAAAAAAAATAGCAAACTAAATCAGGATGTTAATATATATATAATAACTCACTGGTGTACTTCACAACGAACTAGTTGTGGATTTCTGATATTAATTAATTCAGTATCACATGTTGAACAAACTTTCGATGTTCTAAATTCATCAAGTAAGATCACAAGAGCATATCTGGCTATTTTCATCCTTATTGCCTGTAAATAATATAAAGGAAAAGCGATAGTGTTAGCACACTTTATTAATGATTACTTCATTTATTATGTTTTATTTATTTATTTTGTTCATCTATTATTTACCTTTACAGGAATAGGCATATATGAACTAACTCCAGCCCCAATTTCTGCATCACCATACCCCAGAATAACTCTGTCACCAAGATTTTGTTGAGGGAGGTTTTGTCTATCATTCCTGTAATGATACTTTCTGGTAGAACGATTGATATGGTTTAATTGCTTGTCTTTACCCTATAATAAAAATAATAAACATAAAATACTATTCCTTAAAAACAACTGAATAATATAAAGGATATTATATATCATTAATATATTATTACAACTAAAGGGTTTCCTGTCACCAATGCTATAGCTATCTGCATTTGTGTTGATTGCTGAGCAGCAAACATTCTTTCTCGATCCTCTCTATGATTGAAGTGAAAGTTGAACCTGTATAATCTAAACAAAAAAAAAATTTATACATACATATAGGGATAAATTTATTTTTAATAAAATAAAATAAATGATGTAATATAATATATACTTACTCGTTCAAAGAAACAGAATAGCTTCTTATGGCAATCATATATTCATTAAATGTGGCTACCTTGAATGATAAAAGTTCATTGTAAACGTTATGTATTCTAGTCTTATTTCTAAGGCTGTTTTCCTTGTTTCTTGACCACGAGAACATTGACATTTTTCTAATATATAAATAAATTTATAAAAAATACTAATTACAGCTATATATTTTCTATATTTATTTATTTTAAAAAAAAATAAACTTACTGATAACGGCGGTTGGAAATATTAAAAATAGTCTGTTCTTGATGTGATACCACTTCACCACCCACCCAACTAACTGCTGATATAAGATCTCTATTTCCTTTTTTTTAAAAAGAAATTAGTTGCATATTATAATTTTTTTATCTGTATTTTACTTTTATTATTATTGTTACCAGGATCTATTCCAACAATAAGACTATTAGGTAAAATATTAGGAGTAAGACCTACTGGATCTTTATTCAAATGATACATTCCAGCTACTTCTTGACTTAAATCTTTGTTTCTTGTTTTAAATTGTAGTTCCTTTTTAGAGGAAAAAAACAATTCTAAAAAAATAAAAAGGTAAAAAATTAATATATAATAATGTATATGTGTTTGTTTGTATATGTAAATACATATATATTTTTACTTGATGAAGTTCGTTGGAAAGTAAAAAAAACGACAACACCATCGGAATAGAATTCAGTATACCTACAAGAAAAAGAAGGTCTTGTATGATTCAATCTAATTGCTATATTTATTATTTTTTCATTTTTTAAAAATAATAATAATAAATATAAATTAGTATTATTATTTTTTAATATATACTACCAAAAATATAACCATACTTTCAGCATCATTTTGATATCGTCTTCTATTTTTTGCAATATGATCAAAATTAAAAATAGTTTCATAAAACCTTTCTCTAACTGCATAATCTCTAAAGCGACGTTTCAAGTTGTCTATACCCAAAATAGGTTGATCGTTATTATTTCCAATGGTATCATCAAGCTAAACAAGTTGAATATTCAAGTAATATTGAATGAAAATGAACAATAAAATTCATTAAAATATATTTTTATTTATTATTTATAAAATTACTGTTTCTACAGGAAAAGGTTGTGTTTGAATCATCCCATGGCTATAAATTTGAAGACGAAGTAAAATTTGTCTAAAAACTCGAATTCCTATTGGCGCTTTTACTGTTTGTATTGCTCCCGTTGGTAGTATGGACCATTTTTTTCCAAACGTATGCCTCGATTTTATATTAAGAAGCTGATATAAATATCGAATAGTGTTTAAACATGCGTTAATAGATACTTCATCATCATCATCTTCGACTTCATCATCATTTCCAACTTCTTCTTCTTCTTCTTCTTCTTCTCCTTCTTCGCCATCATCATTATTATCCCTGACTTGCATATTTAGATTTAGATAATTTGGAATATTGATAGTAGACCAAAAAAGGTGATGCTGTTCACTATAATATATATATATATATATATATGTATTAATTATTTTCCAATAAATCAATGTATAGAATATTAATATGATAATTACTTGTAAAAATTAACAATTCTTTGAATTTGGAAGAAATTAATAGTAGCTTCGTTGTTCCCCCAATTTTCTTGCCCATGTTCATTACTTCGTAATACATTAGATATTGCAATATGGACTACTTTAGAAACAAAATAATATAATAATAATTATAGTTATTATTATTATCATCATCATTATTATTATTATTATTATTACTTGTTACCTAATCGTTGTACACCTCTAGGAAAAACAGTTATTATACCATCTTCTCGCAATTGTAGAAAAAACCCTCTCCAAGTTGCAATCATGTATCTATGAACGTTTTTTGGACTGAGATGATTTTTTATATCTATTTAAAGATATATATTATTAATTAGTAGACAATTTTAACGCTATTTATGTATGTGCGTATGTGCGTATGTGTATATATAATTACTTGGGATAATATCTACAGCAAAATGGTGAGCAGAAGCGACATGGGGATTTCCTCTTTGGTACCTTACAGTTTGCGCTACATGGTATAATGGCTGATTATCTAAAATTTTAAAGTATTATTTAATAAAAATAATAATTACATTAATAAATCTTAAGGATACTAACCTTCACCAAGTCTAAGTCGCTCATAATGATGTGTAAAAGTATCCATTAATGGTTGCAATGTACTTGCGTTGATCCCAAAATCGCTACGTCCATTATTATGTTGTCTGATTTCAACTCTTGAAACAATTTTGTAGCACCATGTCCAAGTTGCTTGGGAAAGAAGATCTGGCATAGGTATTGGAATTTCATTTCCATTTCCATTTTGAATTTGAATTTCGTTTTCAATTACGCGACGAACACGAAGGTTCATTAAATTTAATGCATCGAATCTGATCACAATATACTCTTCAGCATATTCACGAATAAATCTCTAAAAGGGCATATTATCGATAAATAACAGGTATTAATATATTAAAAAAAAATGTTAAAGTAAAAAAATAAAGATATATACTTACTTGAAGTACTTTATAGTCATTCCTCAAAAGTTTGGAGAGTTTACAACCTCTAGTTTCAATTCTATATTCAAGATTTCGATCTGTATCCAAACGGGCATCATGCAGCTGACCAATACTAGGGCGTACACCTCTTGCTGCCATTTTTCAAAAGAATAAAAAAGAAAAGAAAAAAAAAGGAATTAGTGTAAAAATCAAGATTTAAGAGCCAAGTTATTTTTTTTTGAAATACCTTTTTTTTAAAAAAGTTAATATTTCATTGTTACTTGACTTTTATTATTTTCATTCAAAACACCTATTACAAGATTCCATTCTGGAATATCTTGGTGTACAACACACTGCCTATAAAAATAGTTGTGTTATAAAAAAATATTATACTTTGATTTTATAAATGATCATATAGGTAGTTATATATATTACCAATGTTTATATATAGTAAAGGCTACAGATCCTCTTTCTTCCATCCTAATACAAAGCTCACCAGGCTAATATAATATTATTTAACAATCATTATACTTGTTTATTTTTAAATATAAACATACCGTAATAATTTTTGTAGGAATATGACAGTTTGGACCACGACAATAATTATTTTTTGCTGGTGCATCCTATTATCAAGTAAATTATATAATAATGACTTTAATACATGATTGATTATTTTAAAAGTATGAATATTATTGTTATTATTATTATTACCTGTATAGTATAAACAAATTCTGGGTTTACTGGCATATTATATATACATATAAATAAAATTATTCATCTATTTATTAAATAATGAAAAAGTTAAAAAAAAAGAGAGTAAAAAATTCTAGAGGTAAACCTTAAGAACAATGAAAATAAGACAAACTCCGCTTTAATGCTTTTAATTTTTTACCATTCCTTTTTAGAATAAAATAAAAATAGTTTTTATATTTTCTTTTACTTTATTATTAATACAAATTCATTCTTTATCTATTTTTTATTTTACATTCTTAAATAAAATGTCTGAAATGATGGATTATGAATATGAATATATATATGATAATGATAATGAAGAACAAGATACAGAAGTGGACGTGATAAAACCAATTTTAGATCGATTAGAGAATTTAGTTCAACGATTAAACGCATATAATATCAACCAAGTTCCTAATTATACTGTTGTGGTTCAATATTTACAAACAAATAATTATGGACGGTCGATGGATGAGGTGATTGATTATACTCGGCAAAGGCAATGGTTTGAAGGAAACACAAACTATTCAACCACTAGGGGAAGAAATTGGAAAACATTTGGATATACTTCTAGTAAACCATATTTTGGTTTAAATGCTAGGCAAGCTTTTGCAATTAAAGAATGGTTATTAGAAAATCAAGAAAAAGGGCTCAATATCAATGATTTTAGGCTTTTCAAAAATTCACCTCCTCCTTCTTTACATGAATCAGTTGAAAAGATTATTATTGATTTATCAAAACCTACAAACCAACACCAAGTAGATTACTATAGTAAACTTTATTTGCAATGGCAAACTAAACGTGACAATATGTTAATACAAAGACAAAGGCAACCAAGGGTACTTGAAAAGCTTGATAATCTACAACATCAACAGAAAATGAATATTGAACAGCATAACCAATGGTTACGACGAATTCAACTTTTACTTAGAAAACGTCAATTACAAAGAGATGCTGATGAAGCTATTGATAACACCCATAGATATCAAATAGAACAACATATTGCCAGAGTTGACTATTATCTTGGAAATCGTATGGTGTTGCGTAAAGGAAATTAAAAAAGATAAAAGAGCAAATTAGTTTATCAATGCATTTAAAAATAAACAAACGTATCGCAATCTCCGAAACTAAAGGACTATTTTACATGAAACCATTTTTCAATAATATACGTGTAAACATTACATTGAACAAAAATAGATAATATGCATATATTTATTCAAAAATAATGAAAATATACATATACTAAATTTGAAGAGATAATCTTTCTTCACGAATTTCATTAATGATTAAATCAATAAGATCCCAAAGTGAATTAGGTGGAGGAAACATTACTTGACGATAATTACTGATATCAATTCCTTGATTATTATTTAAATTATTTAACCAATCAATTATTGATAATACTTCTCTTGCTTTAGCAGTTGAATTGCGAATCGAATGAAGGCGATTAATACCACGTTCATTAAAGGCTTTTTGGTTACAAGTGGTATAAGGCGTATGAATTTCCATCCACATTCGATTTACACATTCGTTTACTATTTCTTCAATGGGGCCATTTCTTTTTTTTACAATATAGTCGTATAAAATTCTATACCCGGGAATAGGATAACTATTTTGAATATGAAAAGTATTATTATTAAAAGAGTTTTGAATTTGTCTTATTCGTTGCAGCTGTTCGTGTGATTGATATGCTGTTATATCCCATTCAATAAAAGGATAAAAGTGTTGATTTTCTGCCATTCGTTTAATTAATAATAATAATAAAGAAGAAAAAAGCAAAAGAATATAAAGAAAATATTTATGCAAAAAAAAAAAAAAAAAAAAAAAAAAAAAAAAAAAAAAAAAAATTTAAGAAAAAAAAAAAAAAAAAAAGAAAGCCATACGTTTCAAAAAAAGGTCAATTTATATAATAATGAAGAAAATAGGTTTATTTATTCATCTTTCGTGATTAGATAGACAATTCCTTTTTAAACTTGGATTAAAGATAAAAAGAACATTATTACTAACTTCAACAGCAACATCTACAATAATTAAAACAATTTATCAAATACTAGTAGAAAGAAAAGCATGTTTGATCAAATAATAGAAACCAAGCACCACAATTATGAATAAACAAATTAAGATTCACTATGCTTTTGTTTTATTTGTAATAATATTGGGTGGCTCTAAAAAAAAAAAAAATACATGCCGTGTCTATTTTTTTTTTCCTTTTTTTATTCTTTTTAAATTGATATAATATGTAATTTGCATATTTTTGATTTGGAAATTAAGAATGACAAGTTAAAATACTATACGACATTTTTATACACTTATTAACAAGGAGTAAAAAAAAAAAACTAGGTGATATACCTTTGAATTTTTTTAATTTTCTTTATGTATGTATTTTCAACAAGTACTCATATTTAGAAAGGTACAGGTTAAAACGTTTTTTTTTTTTTTAACAAGAGGAAACATAAAATCAAACAAATACTTAATTTTCAATTATGCAACTAATTGAACATGTAGACACATATATACAAAGTTGGCTGTTTTGTTTATATAATTAGCTGGTTGATCATTGAAATGGGGATACTTTTTCGTTATCCAAGTCTCGTGAATAAATAAATAAACAAAAAAGTTTCCTCACAAGTTTTGAAGGCAATAAAATAATTTTATGTTAAAACAAGCGTATACAGAAATAAAATTCTCCAAAGCTTCTGAATATAACCAATTACTACTACTACTACTACTACTACTTTTGACTTTAAATGGAAATTCACCAAATTTTCTACTTTTTTACATAAAAAAAAATAAATATCAGGTTAAAAAGTATTATAGCTCTTCTTTCTTTAGTTTAGCTACTATGATATAGAAAAAAAAAAATCCAAGTGTATCCCTTTGTCACCTCTGGATCAGCTTTGTTCTCTCTTCTTGTGTTGTCGTTCAACTCTTTATTGTTACTGGCTTTCTTGAATTATAAAAAATAATGTACATAATCTCATGTTGATATAAATAGTTATTTCTACAAATAAATGATAATCAAAGTATTGATAATTTTTTTTCTTCTCTTTTTATTCCTTTTATTCATTTTTTATAATGATATATCATTATAATCATATTTTTTATTATTTATGTATGGCTTTGTTAATTTTTTTTTTTCATTAATTTTTTTTTACAAGTCTATGTACTCTACAAAAGGTATTACCAGTACCAGAGTAGTGTAGTGGGTTTTGTAAACCTAGTCAAGACAAAACTCGGCTAATGAATCGTATAATTCACGTCAGTCATAGCTTTTTTTTTTTTTATAAGAAAACATTGATGATAAACACTCACTTTTTATTCTGAATAGTTTTCCAATATATAAATAGATAAAATAAAAAATATAAATTCACTATTTATTATTTTTATTTTGTTCGATAATATTTGTTTTAACATAGATTCTGCTGTTTATTATAATGACGTTATTTTATTTTAATTAGTTGTATGTATATAAAACATATAGTTTATTTAATATATCTTTTTATAATAAAGTTTATTTTTTTTAAAAAAATCTCTCCAATATTTTTTTTTTTTTTTTTTTTCTGAATGCTAAAAATACACCAACTATCCAAGTGTATGTGCCACCAGTCACGGGTAAGTTATGTGATATGCGAGGGTGTATTTTGATATAATTATTATTTATGAAAAATCAATAATGTTGATTAGATGGCAAAAATAAAAAGAAAAAAAATTATCAATCTTTGAATTAGCCCCACAATAAATTATATTATCCATCTTTTTTTTTAAAAAAAAAAAAGATGCATGTTAAGATTAAGTTTCATTTTTTATTTTTAGTTCCATTTTGTTTTTTTTCTCTTGGCTGTAACGTACCAATCCCTTGGAGTATTCATTTGAAGCACTAAAAAAAAAAAATTCTCGCTTTTGAATCGAGAAAAAGAATCGAAAGTCCGGGGCAAGCAAACTTTTATATTTCATTTATTAATAAAATATAATGAAATAAAAAAAATTGGTGTTTTTTTTAAAAAAAAAAAAAAAAAAAGTTTTTAAGGTGATCTAGATACCAAATTAAAAATGCACGTTCCATTTTATTTTTTCTAAAAGAAAAATCCATAGAATAATACCACAACAAAAACAAAAAAAAAATGACATTGGTAATATATATATATATGTATGTTTTAACATCATATCATATATATATAAACATTCTTTTGATATCAAATGATAAAATAAATAAATAAATAAACAAATAAATAAATACAAT
>MU612586.1:0-15232 GCA_025201675.1 Cunninghamella echinulata
AAAAAGGAAAAGAAATCGATGTGTAACTTTGATTTTCCAAAAAAAAAAAAATTAAAAAGAAAACAAAGGAAAGAAAAAATACAAATTAGTATCCAAAAAAAAAGGAATCTTTTTTCTTCTAATTTTTTAATAGTTAAATACAAATCAATAGTATAGATCTAACATAAATTAATAAACTTTTATTTCATAATAAAAATAAAAAAGGCCCGTTTCAAACTGAACGGTGTAAAATAAGGAAACGATGATAATATCATGTCATTTTTTTTGGATTTTTTGTTTTGATTTTTTTTGTTTCACCGACCTTTTTTTTTTTACTATTGTTTCGAGGATTTTTTTAAAAAAAATGCATAAATTTATTTGTTTTTTTCTTTTCCTGTTCTCTTTTTCTTTTTTTCTTTCTTTTTTTCTTTGTTATTTTATTTAATAAATAAATATTAATATTTAATTCATATTTAATCATGTCAGGTGAACTTTCCATTACAGAAAAGAGGCGTATTGTTATTGCTTATGATGGATCCGAAGATGCACGTAAGTTGTTTGATTGGTCTGTAAAAAATATCATTAACCCAAAGACGGATCATATTATTCTTGTGAACGCTATGCCAAGGTGGAGTCATTCTGGTCATCGACGTAATAGTACTGGTAAAGAACTACCTATGCTTACCACAACACCAACTAGGGTGAACGAAGCCATTGAACAGTTGGATACTAGTCAGCCTCAAGGCCAAACGGTACGTCAATTATTGGAAAGTATGGCAAATCAGTTAAGAAGTTTAAATATTTCAAGTGAACAACATATCCTCTGGGGTGAAGCAAAAGACGTTTTGCCAAAATATACTCAATCTCAGCCTACCCATTTATTAATAGTTGGTTCTCGTGGTTTAAGTACCGTAAAGAGTGTTCTTGTCGGATCTGTCTCTGAAAAATGTATTAAAGAATGCCCTTGTCCTGTACTTGTTGTACGAAATGCTATTATCTAATCTAGTTGATCATAATCGTAATATATATTTATTTTTTTTTACTCTTTAGTGTATATATTATTTTTTGTTGAATAATAATCTAATTTTTTAATATTAATAGTTATAATAATTATAATGAAAATAAAAATGTCTTTAAAAAATAAAAACAAAACAAAACCAGTATGATCTTATAATTTCTTGGGTTTAGTAAAAATAAAAAAATAATCTTGGGTTGAATCTCATATAATTATGGTAATGTTTTTTATTGGCTAGAATCATGCAAAACAAACTTTGAGTACAATGAGAAAAAAATAAATTCTCCTATAGCTTTATTATTTATTTTATTTTAATTGAAACCTTTTTTCCTGAATTTTTTTTTTTTAATGGGAACATCAGCATATGCTTTAAGGGTCATATTGGAACAAAATGGTCTAATAAACGTTTTTTCACTCGTATTCTCAATTTTATTGTTATATCACACTCATCGTGGATACATTGAAATTTTATTATTTATTACTTGTATAAGTGGATTTATAGCTGATATACTTCTTATTTATACCGATGGACCACCCGACGTAAGAATTTATGATACAAAAAGTTTACGGGCTATGCACTTTTTTTCATATATCTTTTGGACTTTAAGGTTAGTTTATTTTATTTTATTAAAAAAAAAATGATACCCGTATATTCATCTTAATCGTTTTTCTGTTATGTTTTTTTAATAGGGAACTTGGACTTACTTTATATACAAATAGGTTAATAAAAGTTATTGATCATGGCCGATTTGAAAGAATATATTATTATGGGTACAACTCTTTATTTACGATTATACTCCTATGGAGATTATTTGCAACGGGGTATACAACTTATAATAGTACAAATCAAGTTATCTTTATTGGAAATTATTTATATCTTGGACTTTTATCCTTAATAGATATATGGTCCTCTTACTTTTTAGTCAAAATATCTGTTCGAATACTAAACGATTTAAATCCTAATTATGATGCTTATAAAATTATCCAACAAATATTACGTTCAGGTATATTAAGAATTGTTTTGATTAATTTTATTCCTTTCGTACGATTGATTGTGTCTATCACTGTCGTATCTGTTTATAACTATCAAGATGATGTATCTCTTATTGTTTACTCTCTTCAATCATCCATGATATTAATGTATTTAATGGACCTTAGTATTATTAAAATTGAACGTAATAATATTTTTAAAGCCGAAGGTGAACCCTTTTGACTTTTTTTTTATATGCGTATATTCTTTTTTTAAAAGCTATAGATGTTCTGTACATAATATTTTGTAGCTAATATATATATATTTGTATTATATATGATGACTATTTTACGGTTCTTATTTAATATTAATATGTATTATTGTAATTATATTATATAGAAATAAAATAAAATTAATCTTTGGTGTGATCATTTTTAAAACTCAGTATGAAAAATTGAGAATTCATACCATTTCTTTTTTTTTTTCTCTTTTAACCCTTTTCTTTTTAAAAAAACGTACCATGAGTTTTTTTGGTAATACTAATCAATGGGGCGGTTTACTGAAACAAGCTATATCCAATGTAGAAAACACTTTTGATACTTTATTAGAACAGCCTCCTGAGTCCACTAATCGTACCAATAAAAAAAGTAAATGATAATAGTTATATACATTTTATATGTGTATTTTACATTTATAAATATATATATATATATACTTATATATCGCATTCCATTTTTTATATTTATTTATTTTATTCTACTTATAGATGAAGATACAGAAATGTATATGGATCCTATTACTGGCATGATAACTACAGTTCCTAAGAAAGTAACAAAATCAGAGGATGCAAAGACTCCAACAACTTCAACAACTAAAACATCACTACCAGCAACACCACAACGACAACAAAGTGATCTATCGGCTCGATTAGCTGCAGTTCTATCAGATAAAAAAGGGCGAACATCTGCTTCTTCTTCATCGAGACCTTCATCTCTTCGATCTAAGGATTCATCAGACAGTTTACCACTTGCTATAGAATCAAATAATAATAGTAATAATAATAATGAAAAAAAGGTGGAAGAAATTACTAAAACACGCACAAGTTTGGATGATGAATCAAAAAAGAACGCTACCGAACGTCAAGAAAATAATAGCGATGATAATGCAAAAACGTCAGATAATACCAAAGAAATAGATAGCGACAAGAGTACAATCAACCAATTACCATTAACAGAAGATAACGAATTGAAAAAGGATGAAAAATTAGATCAGCATCAAAATCAACAAGTGAACACTTTGGAAAAAGCAGATACAGTCAGTACTACTACAGATAACAATGAAGATAATGATAATGACGATGATGATGATGGTGGTAATGATGAAGAAAATATTACTATAGAAGATAATATAAAATTGGAAACAAACAACATAGCCGATTCACAGACATTGATCGTTGATAATACATTGGATCCAATAAAAGGCTCATCAAAAAAGGAAGAGGAAAATAATAACAACGAAACTACCAATAAAGATGAAACAAATATAATACCAGACGATGAAGATCAGTCAATTAAATTGATGCAAAATAATTTACAACCAACTTTAATAGATAGTAAAATAAATAATGATGATGATGTAAGTAACGACGACCATGAAGCCAGTAATATAAATGTAAATTCAGCTATAGATACCAACAATGGCGACAATAATGATAGTGATAATGTGGTTGATAAAAAAGAAGGATTGAATATAGCTCATCAAGAACATACTACCAGCAATAATAGTATTGATAATAATACTGTACATAAAGAAGATGGAACTATAAATAAAAAAGATGATCCTATTTTGACCGCTGATACTGAGAAAGCAGTGATTCCGTCTTCTAGTGAAAATATTAACGACGCTAGAGATAGTGACAAAAATAATACTGACATTGACAATGATGATATAAAAAACATTGACACAACTATACCATCCAATCCAGTATCTAGCTCTGATTTGGATAATGACAATAAAGATAAGATTTTAGCACAACGTGAACAGCAATTATTACAAGCAATGGAAACCATTGCAAAATTACACGATCAAATTCACAATTTACAACAAGAAGGGGAGGAATCTAATTCCCAAATTAAATCATTGCAAGATCAGCTACAAAATCAATCTACTTCTCAATCTTCATCACGAAATATTAAAAAATATGAAACGGTAATTCAAGATTTGAATAAACAATTAATGAATAAAGAAGAACAGATACAAGGTTTGCTCCAAGAAGGTAAAAATGATAAACATATGTATATATGCATTTATTAATACGAAATATATGGACCAATGTAAAAAATATAATTATTTTTGTTACACACACATATATATATATATATATATTAGGCGAAAAATTATCCAAAAATGAGTTAAAACAAACTACAGTCATTAAACGGTTACGAGCCGAAAAACAAGAAATAGAAAAAAACATGACAGAGTTACAAAAAAAGCACGATAAATTAAATTCGGATTTAAATGAAAGTAATATCAAATCAAAACGTACTATAGAAGCTGAAAAGCGCGCCCAAGGTAGGACCTAAATAATGTATATAATATATAATGTAATATATATATATATATATATAGATATATCTAATGATTGGTTTATTATAACCGATTATATAGAAACGGTCAAAATGCTTACAGAAATGACAGAGAAACAAACTAAACATATAAATAAGTTAGAATCTGATTCACTAAAATTAAAAGAGCAATATCAACAAATAAAGGTATACATATATATTACTATAGCTATCATTGTTAGCCAAAATAAAAAAATTTATCCGTGCAATAATATAAACATTTTTTCTTTTTTTTTATATTTAATTGTAATAGGTTGAACTAGCAACTACTTTAGAGAATTTGGAAGCTGAGAAAAATAAAGCCAAAGCAGAATCTGAAGAAATTCACGCAGCCGCATTAGAAAAAGAGGTAATTAAATAGTGGTAAAAAAAAAAAAAGGTAAAAATGGTGAGTTTACGAACTAACAATAACAATATTAATAATAAACTATCTAACATAGGTTGCAGCTAATGGAAGATTGCATAAGGAATTAACCAAAATGAAAGAAACGTCAGAAACAATGGAATCGAAATTAAGATCAGAAATCAGGGAATTACAAATCGCATTACAAACCCTAGGATCAGATGCTGGAATAAGAGAAGATAATTTACGAAAAGAATTAATGGTAAAATCATATATAAGTCTAGATATACAAAAATAATCTTATACACATTTCGTTCTCATGTTTATGAGATATATATATATTATATATTAAATTAATATAGGAAATTCAAATGAAATTACAAGAAAAAGATGCTTATATTGATGAATTATCCAGCAATGTAGAAGAAATTGCAGCACCCTTATTACGTCAAATAGAAGACTTACAAGCTCAGCATTCTAATGCTATCAAAAATAGAGATTTAGCAGAACAAAGGTATATTTATATATAAAAATAAGTAGATATAGACAGTGAATGATGGATTATTTTTATTTTATTAATGAACAATCTATACGGTTATTATATTTATTATTATTATTTTATTATAGGATTACCATACGTTTACAACAAACTGAAGCTGAATGTAATAAAATAAAAGAGGAACTCAAGTCCACAAATGAAAAAATAATGTCTTTGGTAATAACACAATCGAAAATATAATTAATATTATGTGTATAAACATATATTCTAATTATATTTTGTTTTTGTTTTATGTTATTTTATTCTTCTTTATTAGACTGAGCGGTTGTCTAATAAAGAACAAGAACTTACCAAAGAACAGCAAGATAAATTTACATTAAAATCAACGCTTGAAACAGAATTACAAAAAAATCAAATTTTACAACAAGAATTAGAAGAAAAACAAAAGTTACTAGCTGAACAAAACCTTAGAGGAACAGAAGTTACTGAAAATATTAAAAAACAGTATCAAAAACTAATGAAAGAGCGTTTACAAGAAGAAAGAAAACAATGGGAAATAAAACATCAACACGAATTGGCTAAAATAAAGAAAAGTGTTATATCACCTTCACCTATTAAACCATCCAATGGAGTAACTTCACCAAAAAATGATGACGAATCATCTTCTATTAATCGACCTGATGTAATATATATATATATATATATATATGTATATATCAACAATAGTAATAGTAACAATATTAATAGTAACATCATTTTTGTATTCTTTTTTTTAACTTAGTCACATAGTCCATCGGCTAGTTCAAGATCAAGTATCGATAGTAGTTATACTGGTATTAGTCAATATTCTCATTTGCCAGTAAATATTGCAGTAGAACGACTTCAAGCAACAATTAAACAAATGGAAAATCAAATAAATTTCTATCAAACCCAACTTCAAAGTGCATCCCAATCCCGTGGTAAGATAATAAATAGACAACAATATACATATATATATATGTGTATATTTATGTCTATATATATTGAGAAAAAAGTAATCATCACTATTTTTTTTAAAAAAATATTATTTTTATTATCATTGTTAGACGAATTATCAGATGAAATACTTGTTATGTCAAATGAAATGGAAGAATTGTAAGTAGTAAAGAAAAATATTATATATCATAGTTGATTGAATATATTAAAATAATTATAGTTTAAATTATAATTACATATATTAAAAATTCTCTATTATTTTTATTATTTTTATTATTAGACGAAAAGAATATAAACAACTACAAGGGAATCAAAAGGACTATGATGAATTAAATCAACGCTATCAAGCATCCTTAGAATTGCTTGGAGAACGAACAGAACAAGTTGAAGAATTAAAAGCAGATATTGCGGATGTCAAAGATATGTACCGTACTCAAGTTGTAGAATTAGTTCAAAAAATTGATCAGCTTAGTAAATCTTAAATAATGTATTCATAGATCGTCATAATAAATGTTGTGTATATATATATAAAATATTATTTATCATATTAATGTCTATTATTGTTACGAATATATTTTTTTTCAAAAAAATAAAATAAAATAAGAAAAGATCTAAGCCTATGTACATTAAACAAAGAGGAATCATTAAAAAAATATATGCAATTGAATATTATTATTATTTTAGACCGATTTGTCTGAATTCTTGATCCTTTTGTTATTTAAATATTCAGTCATAGCTAACATATTTGCTACTTCTTCTTCTGTTGCATTCCCATGGGCTGTCCACCGAATTTTACAATCTTCGTCCACCAAATAAACATAGCCAATATATTCATTTGTCATACCCAACATTTTTCTAGTCTTTTTAATATCTTTGAATAAAAAGGCATATTTGTCCTATTCATTTTTTTTTTTTAATAAAAAGGAAGATGAAAATTTAACATTTATACATTATATATTAGTTCAACTATATACTTTTTTTAACAAATATATATATTTATTTTACCTTGCGCTCTACAGGAAGGTTTTTACGAATGCTAGATACAAAAGCCTTCAATACTAATTGTTTCAAAATATTTTCTTGAACATTTAACTAATAGATAAAGATATTATAAAGAGAAAGGTTTATATCGAGTTATTTTATTTTTGTATTATTATTATCGTCTTCATTATATACTTTTTTATATTTATTACTTCAAACGTTTGAACAGCATCAGTATCTTTGAATTTTGCCAAAAAAGGATCGATGAAGGAATTAACATGAGTTTCACCATATTTAGCATAGACGAATGACATGAGAGTAATTTTACCAAGTAATGCATCAGTTGTATGAATTGTTTTTTTATTGACATCAGATCCTTCAAAATCGGGCATATACCCGGCTTTATCTGCTTGAACTAATGTATTTCGTGCATAATACATTTTCCCCCCATGTTCCCTCATTTCTATAAATCCATTTTTTTTTATTGGATATTTGTAAATAATCCTAATTTATCTATTTATATTTATTTATTGATTTATGGTTTTTATGATATCAAACTTACCATGAACATCTGAAAAGTACGACTTAGTAGCTTCTTCAACTCTATTATAATAATAATAATAATATATAAATTTTTATATAAATATACCTCTTCATATTGTTATGGTTATATTTCTTTTATATGTAATAATAATAATAATAATAATACACCAATGTATTTTATTTGTTCCAACTTACAAATGCTTTCTTTCAGCAGCATGAGCAGCAAAAGCTTTTTCATAGTCAGTAAAGTCACGAAGTTTTTGTTTTTTACGCTGTAACCAAGAGTTTTTGTCTACAACAGGAGGTTCTTTTAAACCAATAACATCCGGTGCTTCACGAAACTTACCCATAGAAGGAGGAATAGGGGTAGTAGTGGAGGTAGAGTTAGAGTTAATTGGAGAAGAGGTATAAAAGCGTAAAGGTACTAAAGTAGTTGATCGTAATGAACTGCTTCTCATTATTTGTTGAGAAGATCCATTTAAAGTATATAATTTGAAAGCAAATAGATTTGTTGGTAATTTGGTAAATTGCTTTACTGGTAACATGGTTTATGTATTATTTGTTTAGTGCTAAAATAATAAAAAAAAGGTTTATAAACTTTATAAACAAAAGGGAGTGGAAAGAAAAGAGGCGGAGTTGAAAAGAACTTTTTTAAAAATCCAAAAGAAAAATTGTTAGGCTCCCCGCGTTCCCTCTTTCTTTTAATTTTTTAATTGATTTTTTTAGGGCTTCTTTTTTTTCTCTCTCTTTTTATTACCATTATTCATTTCCACATTATACAAAATTCGCTTCCTTACTGGATTATTGTCTTCAGCGTTTTCGGGCGCAAACCAAAGACCTGATGATGACCAAGGTTAGTTATATGCTATTTATCAATCAAATTAGTTAGAACAAGAAGAAAAAAAATGGATTTTTTTTATAATACATTATATTAATACATACATATATTTCTTTATAAATAGTGTCAATTCGATCATCTCATTTTAGAACGATGCGTGTTATTGGTCGGGGTACTTTTGGTAAAGTAAGTATTATAATACACATATATATGTATATACATATAATTAGTACTGGTATTATAATTTTTATTTATATATGTATAAAATTATATATTTGTGTAAATAGGTAAGAATCGTAGAACATCGTGATTCTCATCAGCTGTATGCAATGAAATGCATTAACATCGATGATTGTATTGGAATGGATGCTGTAAGAAATATTATTAGAGAAAGGACTATATTAGAAGAATTGGACCATCCTTTCTTATGTCGACTTCGATTTGCTTTTCAAGACGATTCATATATGTATATGATTACTGATCTTATGTAATTCCATAATAATTTTAAATATATCTTTATGTATTCATTTATGCATAGTTATATATAAAAAATATTAATCATCTCTTTCTATATATATTTATTTATTAAGGTTGGGTGGTGATCTTTATTATCATATTTCATCAAAAAGTCAATTTTCTGAAGATGTACTTCGATTTTGGTTTGCTGAGCTATCATCAGCTATTAAATTTCTTCATAGTAAACTAGTAGTGCATCGGTAATTATTATCAATATTTTTTTATAAATATGTGTATATATATATATATATATAATTGTATTGATAGGAAATATTATTATTATTATTAATTATAGAGATATCAAACCTCAAAATATTTTAATGGATGAATTTGGACATGTACATTTAGCAGATTTTAACATTGCCACTTATTTACATCCAAAACGATCAATCACTTCATCATCTGGAACAGGCTATTATATGGGTAATTTATTTTATATATATTAGATATAATATAATATTCAATTTTATAATTAACATTATTTAAATATTATTATGATTTTTTAATTTATAGCTCCAGAGGTTTATAAAGGAGGTGGTTACAATGAATCTGTAGATTGGTGGAGTTTAGGTGTTACACTTTATGAATGTGTATATGGAAAAGTAATTAAGCTCAAAAAAAAGAAAAAAAAGAAAAAGAGAAATACAAGTAAAATGATTAATAATAAAATATACAATTGTTTTATTCATTTATCTGTATAAATTAGAAACCTTTTGATTGTGAAACAAATGATGAATTATCAATGGCTATTAGGCGTGGTTATGTTGATTATAATAGTAGTAAACGATCAGTTTCTGGAGAATGTTTATCAGTTATGCAAGGGGTAATAAATAATATATTTTTGTTTTTTAAAATAATGATAATATCAATAATAATAATATAAATTAAAAACTTAATCTAATAATTTATTTTAAACTCCTTGTATTATATATATATATGTATTCTTTTAGTTTCTAGAAATGAATCCATCAAAAAGATTAGGGCAAGGTGATCAAGGGTGGATAAACTTAATTCAGCACCCTTTCTTTAGATCTGTGGATTGGCACCGCCTAGAGACAAAATCATTAACACCACCATTCCAGCCATCATCTGACCGGAATAATTTTGATCCAACTTTTGATTTAGAACAATTATTTCTAGACGATTTTGGTTCTTCAGCTAGAAATAGCAGTCGACATAGGAAGTCATCTGACGCAAGCAAATATGAAAAAGATCGTGCTCTAATAAAGGAAAAGTTCAAACCATTTGATTTTACTATTTTTGAAAAATATGAAGGATTTAAGGACCCAGTTAAACGAACAGTTGGTGACCCACCTGATTGGGTCAAGCCTGCTTTTGCAGGAGCAGAACGTGACTTATTACCCATAACTCGTATCACAACTAATCATTCCATTGCATCTACTTCAGCATCTACTATTACAACTACTACTGATAATAATAACAACAATAATAACAATAATAATAATAATCAACAGCAACATTATCATCATCATGAAATGGATCATCACAGTAATAACAATAACAATAATAATAATAACAATAATAATAATAATAATAATAATAATTCAATGCATTCAATAAATAATCAAGACTCTCAATCATATTCGCACCCCCTCTCTATTGACACAAAAATAACACCAAATGTAATTAAAAAAAGCCCATCTTTATGGAGATCTGCATCAGCAAATAATTTACAATCAAGAGCAAATCATCTAAATAACCAATCTCCATCTCCGATGGTACCAACCTCGATTCAACATGATAATATAAATATGGAAAATATGGCCGAAATAGTTAGAAAACGTCGTAGTTTAGGTACATATCAACATGGTAGAACTACTCCTACTTCGCCTTTAGCTGATAGTCATGATCAATATAATGAAATAGATTCTCATCAACATCTTCCAACTCAAGGTAATGTAGTTGCTAGTCTTAGTGAAGAGTATGCCATGTCGTTACATGGTGTGCGAAAAAAACAAAGTACCAGAAGTTTTAGAGAAAGACGGGAAAGGGATAGGAAAAGCGTACAGCAATAAGTAAATAGTGTATATATATAAATATATATATATATATATATATATATATAAAATAAAATAAAAATAATAAATTAAAGTTTTTAGTATATAAAAAGATACCTTATTATTCATTCATTTTATATATAAATAAAATTAAAAATTATATACATCTATAAAAAAATTATCAATGGATCATAAACTATTATACTCTTTTTATTATTTTATTAATAATTATTTTTATTAGAAAATTCATTTATTAAAGATCTAGTATTGTTTTTGTAACACTAAAAGAAATTTTTTGCTTAAGACTGTACTACTAATCAAGATTATCTACAATTCACATGATACAATATAAAGTTTTTATATATTTAACTATTATTATAAAAGGTAAATATAAAGGGTTTACAATAAATATATTTTTCTTTATCTTTTCTTACATCAATTTATTTTTTCTTACATTGTATTTTTTTTAAAAAATTTTAAAAAATAGAAATAAAATAATATGGTACATCATTCATCAGGCGAAATAGGATTGGATCATGATTATACTACTACCACCCTTTTAAAGTCATCAAGTAGCAATAATAATGAAAATTCCTCCATTGTTACAGTCCCAACAGCACAAACATTGATTAAAGAAATTATAAATATATATCAACAATTAAAAAATGCACGAAATCTTCAACCAAGTGAACATATCAATTCTCTTTTTACAAAATTGGTTCATATCTGCATTCTACCTATTGATCAATCTGTATTAAATCAAGTATTAAATGATCATTCAATCCTTGATATTTTATACTCTTTAAGAGAATTATGTAGTCAAGGTGAATACCATTTAGAATCGCATTGGTCTAATTATTTTATTTCATCCTTACCCTCCCCCTCTTCATCATCAATAACTATGCAAAAAGGTGATAATGATCATCAATCATGGGTCAATACAACAAAAGAACAATTATCAAAATTTGTTTATTACCAAAACTATGTTGATTTAACAAAAATAGAATGCCATGCATTACTTGGTGTAGGTGCTTCCTTAAAACATGTGATTTTTATTGGTAGTGGTCCTTTGCCTTTATCTTCTCTTGAAATGCTATTACAACATCCTACCTTGATTGAACGTATTGATAATGTGGATATAGATCATGAAGCCATTCGGCTATCTAGTATGTTAACAAAACAATTGGCCATACCTAAAGAAATACAGTCAAGATTACATTATTATCAGAGTGATGCTACTTTATATCAAGGATATGAAAAAGCTGATGTGATTTGTTTAGGCGCTTTGGTTGGTAATGATCAAAATAAATTTGATATTTTATCCATGATTGCTCAAAAAATGCGCCCTGGAAGTTGGTTATTGCTTCGAAGTGCTCATGGTCTACGTCAATTATTATATTCTTCTTTATCACCCACTGAATTAAATACATCACCTACATTATCTGGCCTTTTGGAAGTAGTGTTGGAGCTTCATCCCCATCATGATGTAGTTAATTCTGTTTTAATTGCAAGAAGAATATAAATTTTTTCAAAATAGTAATATTAATATATTTGAATACCTATTTTTTAATATATATATGATTATTTTTTACTATTAATATTGAGCATCGTCATTAGCATTTTTTTTAAGGGAAAAAAAATAATAAATAAATTATAAGAATAACAATGATACTATTCTCAAATAATAATAATAAAGACATATTTATTGACAATTTAAATATATATATATAAATAATACTAATAAAAAAATAATATTTCACTATAATATAAAAAAGAGTATTTTTTTATGCATCCAAAATTTTTTTCTTTTGCATTAAACTTCAACTAAAAAACCTTTATTTTTTAATCTTCAGCAGCATCAGGTGTTTTTTTACCAGCTCCAGCTTCAGAGTTAGGTTTAGGTTCTTTCTTGCCTGATTTACCAGCTTCAGGTTTTTCTCTTTTTTGAGGATTAGCATCAGGAGTGGAAGGCTTACCTTTTGTACCTTTACCAGGAACACCAGTACCAGGAGCATCTTCCTTTTGGGCATCTACGGAAGGATCTTGTTTGCCACTTCGCTTTTGAGCGCCTGGACCACTTGGGGCACCTGGAGCACCTGCACCACCAGGGACTCCGGGACCAGCACTACCATCTTTACCATGTTCAGGAGATTTACCTTGTTTACCGCTACGTTTGTAAAAATGATCAATAGCACGTTTTTTGACAGGTCCAGAAGGCTTTGTACCGGCACCACCATTAGCAGGAGGGGCAGGAGTAGGAGAAGGAGGAGGACTACGTTTATTTTGAACAGGAGCTTCATCATTTTCAAGTTTTTGACCTACTTCAGCAACAGGTGTACCATCAGAACCTTGTTGTTGATCGATAACTTTACATTGTGCTAATTGTTGATCATTAAGTTCTTCTCTACGATTTTGACAATCAACGGCAGAAACATCGTCACCAGCTCGACGATAGATGTTAGGTAAGCTTTGACCGGGAGGAGGTTGAAGTTTATTTTTTGTACCTTCAACACCAGTAGCACTCACCATAGAATCCATTTGGGAAAGTGCCATCATCATGACAAACATACTGCATACCTTGAATAATTGCATTTTTATTTATATATAATTGTTGGTTTTTAAATTTAGTATTATAAAGTTAATAATGAAAAGAAAAAAAAAATAGAATACAATATTTTTTTTCACTTTATATACTTTTTTTGAAAAAAAAAAAAAAAATCAATTAATCCATATAATAATTTTGAATGACACTAAATAGAAAAAAGGAGGAAACTTACTTTCTATTTTCTATATACATATTTGTTTTTTTCTGTATTTTTTATGTGTAAAAAAAAAAAAATAGTAATAAAAAAATTAGTGCTCTCTCTCTAACATAACAAGTTGATTTATTTGACATAATCATTTTTATAAAAGGAGTTTTTATTTAGAGCTTATATTCTATTTTATGTCGATCTTTTTTAATTTTATAACTTACAGAATATTTTAGGGTTGCGATTACAGAATAAGTCACAACTCCTTACAACATCATTTTTCTCCTCAATGAGTAAAAACTAAACAAAAAAAATAAAGGTAACGAACTAAAACTAAGAAAGACTAATGAAAATAAACAAAAAAAAAAAAAAGGAGATTATGTACCTGTTTATTTAGTTTTTACTATGTAGAGAATAGTATATAAATCATCTAGATCTTCACATATAACTTTTCAACGAGGAAAGGTAGATTAAATATAGTTACTTTGTATATTTTAATATATGTGATTAAATCAGATTAAACTTGGAATAGTTTATAAAAAAAATAGGGGATACGTATAGGTAGTATATACATACATACATATATATATATATATATATATATATGTATAGTAAGGAGATACACAGGACGATTTTAGCTGATTTTTTGAAAAAATAAAAATAAAAATAAAAAAAATGATCAAATGCATTTATAGTTATATTTTAAGATATTTTGATCTTTCATAACTGTGTTAAAAAGGTAAATATATTCTGGTGACTGAAAAGATGAGCACTTTTATTTTACGCACCAGTAAAAATTGAATAAAAATATTATTATGCTAGTATAACTCATCAGTTTTTTCAACTTTGAATTAGATAACTTCAATAATTTTGTTGATTCATATATATAAAAATAATTTACGTGTATTTGAAGTTTCCTATTTTATATAATGATATATATTTTCTTTTACTTTTCAAATATTTCAATATTACGTTATTTAAATTTCTTCCAATATATACGTTTTTTTTTCTTGTTTTGCAAATATAACTACATTTTATGTAGTATATAAATATATAAATAAAAAAAAATAATTTGTATAATTAAAGTATATCCCAGCGCATCATAGTGTGATTTACCTTCTATATAAATTTAGCATAAAAAACAAAATCAATGAAGCATAATAAAAAAAAAAAAAAAAAAA
>MU612587.1:0-15213 GCA_025201675.1 Cunninghamella echinulata
AAAAAAAAAAAAAAAAAAAAAACTTGGATCAAAATTATATAAAGTTAGGATATTTAAAAATAAAAAAAGGTGCATAGCCATATATATATATATATATATATAAAGGATATACAGTTAAAAAAAATTACATATTTATATTTATGTTTTAATAATAAAAAATAATTTATTTAAATTAAAAAATAATAGTATAGCTATTTGTTTATTTTTATTTTTTATGTATAATAAGATATATTATTTTTTATTCTAATTCATCATCAATATTTTCATCTTGTACACTATCCATTAATTTTTTTGGCTTTCTTTCAGGTTTTTGTTTAATATTAATATTTTCAATAGAGCTTAAAGATGAGGTGGAGGACGAAGAATCGTTGGCATCGGAAGTAGGATCAGAAAAAGATAAAGAAGAAGCTGTTGATGCTTGAGGAGGGGAAGAAATTGGATCAACATATCTGAATCTTCTTGGACCATTTGATGTGACACTATAATTTTGTTCCGATGTATCATTGTCATTGGTATCCATATTATTTTTTTTATTACTATTATTATTTATGTGATTAGTTGATTTTTCAAAAGTAGGTGATGGATACCATACTTCCATGATTTTATTACTTGTATACATATAATTATTGGCTGCAGGTGCCTTGGTTTCTCTTTTCTTAATTACTGCTGCTTGTAATTGAGCAGAAAATAAAGCAATGATAACAGTAGTTGTAAATCTCATTTTTTTGAAAATATAAATAAATTAATGATAGAAAGGAAAAAGAAAAGTTTTTTTTATCCAACTATCACTTTATATATAAACAAAAACACACTTAATTTACTTATTAGAATTATTACTGCTTCTTACTATTTTTTTAAAAAATATCCGTTACATATGAAATTTCATTATATTCGTTGGAATGGTTATCGATTTCACTAAACAGTCCTTATTTTTTAAATTTAAGGTTTACTTGGCTTCCTTTTATAAACTTCATGCTTCAGAATTAAAATCATGAATGATTATTGGCTGAAATCGTCAATAGAAAGAAAAAGAAATAAAATTAAATGACCAACTCCCCTTTATTTTTCATTATTATTATACTGTCAAAAAAAGTATATATATATAAAGGTATTTTTTTATTCATTTTTTTTTTTTCAATCATTATGATATTAATCAAAATAATTCTATTTCCAATTAGTATTTTTATTTTAAATTTTGTATTTAAAAAATATACTTCACGTCTCCGTAATGCACCTACACCTAAAAAGGGGAACTTTTGGATCACGCAGCTTGGTTTAGTGCCTCCACCATCGGATGGGAAAGATACTTTATCAGAATTTTTAATTCATGTTGGTCAAGATGTAAATCAATCGCCTATTAGCGTTTGTTATTCTTTGATGGGAACCCCATTAGTTTTGGTCAATACTTTAAAAGGAATCAAAGACGTTTTAATCAATGGTCAAGCTAAAAATAAAAAAACAAGTCCATGTGTTCAACGAGGCGACCTAATACGTCGAATTCAAAATTTGGTTTTTGGTGGTCCAAGTATTAACAATACTATTGGCGAGGTAAATTATATATTATAAACATAAATAAATAGAAGATAAAAAATAAAAAATAAAAAAAAATGTTGTATATAATAACCTTGTTCATTATTCTAATTTTTATTAATAAAATAGGATTGGAAATGGAGACGCCATATTCTCTTACCACCTTTTCAACCTCGCCAATTGGTTCCTAAACTATTACCTTACGTTTCAAGTCAAGCTAATAATCTTTTAAAAATTTTTGAACAATATGAATTAAAAAAGGCTCCATTGGAAATGGATAATGTGTTTACTGATTTAACTATGAATGTGATTAATTTTTATCTCTATGGTAGAAGTGATTTAAATTATGATATTGTGGGCGGACGTTCAAATTTAAAGGTACTAAAAAATTACTTTCAATTTTTATATCTAATAAATAAATTTATTTTTTAAAATAATATAATAGAAAGAGCACTTAAAACTTGGTTTAGGATTTCAATCTATTCAAACTTGGTTACCTTTTGGTATAAATAAAACTGATTGGGCTCAGCAATCATTTAAACCTTCTAGAGAACTATTAAAAAGTTTTATTCGTGATTCCTTAAACAGAGTACAAGGAGAATATGAACAACTACAACAAAATAATAAGAAAACAGACGATTATCATTGTGTAGCAGCAGCAGCTTTAGCCAGTGGGAAATATAATCATGACCGTGAAGAATTAGTAAATGATTTATTATCGTTAACGTTTGCAGGATATGATACAACGGCACATACTCTATCATTTTGTTTTTCTGAATTAGCAAGAGATCCTCAACTTCAAGAAAGAGTTTTTCAACAAGTAAGGCAAGTTCTAGGACCTCCGTCTACTTTTAAAGATAATGACGATTTTTCTTCTTATATTACACCTGAAAAATTGGCTCGATTGACTTTGGTAACAGCAGTTTATAAAGAAACATTAAGAAAATACCCAGCGGTAGTATTTATCCCTGTTCATGTGAATCGTGATATATTAGTGGATGGTGTGGTAGTCCCTGGCGGTGCAGAGATATGGTGTAACATCCGTGGTATTCAAATGAACCCTTCTATTTTTCCTCATCCTGAAGAATTTAATATTGACCGTTGGTTGGTTTCTTCTAAAGAAAATGATAGTATTGATGTGGATCAAGGATTTGATACAATGAATCAGAATAATAATAATAATAACAAAGAAGAGAATAAACCTATCACACCAGAAACTCAATATTTATTCCCTGATATTACATTTACTTTGGGACAACATGCTTGCCTTGGTAAAAATTTAGCAATATTAGAATTACGTACAGTCATTGCTACTGTTATCAATCAATTTACTTTTTCTTTACAACCTGGTAACAAAATTGAAACGAAGATTGTTTTAACAACAAAACCAAAGAATGGAGTATGGATTAATTTTGTAAAAAGAAAGGACTAAAATTAATAGTGGATGGTGGTTTTTTTATATTTTTATAGTATTTATTTTTTATATTTATATCATATTCTATATTTTTTCTTATATTCATATAGCATGAATAAATCATTTTATATAGATTTTGTAAAAAAATGCGGAATTTAAATTTTTTAAAATTGTTTTTACAAGTAGTTCAGTCGATATTTTTTTTCATTTTCTTCCTCTCTTTTTCTTTTCAAGTGATATTTCCCCCTTTTTTTCCTTTTTGTTTTTCTTTATAATATATCCTTTTTATTTTTTATTTTATTATATTTCATTATATATATTTAGCAATAAGGTAAAAAAAAGAAGAAAGAGAATGAAATTAGTTAATATAAACCCGAAGAATAGTTAAAAAGTTAAAAATAAAAAGAATCACGCCTATGTAAAATAGGTTAACCAATAATAATAATATTATTATACATATATTTTATGCTTATTAAAATAAACAAAACAATCCAATATTTTCATTTTTATTTGATAAAACAATCTTTACATAAAACCTAGGAATGGAAGGGGCCACTAATCAACGTCGTAAATCTGTGACAAAACAACAACACCAACAACAACAGCATGGAGGAGGAGGATCATCTACATATTCCGGACCAGCTGGATCTCATGCTTCTTCTAATAACTCATCTATACCAAACAATAAGAAATCATTAGAATGGCTCGTTGGTAGACGTATTAAAGTGAAAACAACTTTTAATGAAGAAATCGAAGGTTTAATCTATACTTTTGATCGTATTACCAATTGTATTGCGCTTGATATCCTTTTTTAATATTTATATATAAAATTTATTGGGTTATATTAATACATAACACACACACACATATATATATATATATATGTATATATGTATATGTGAATGTGTGGATATGTGGATATGTGGATGTGTGAGTGTATTTGTGTGTGATAGAGAAATAATAAAAAAAATAGCCAGAGAAAAAAGTGAATAGAATGAAATAATTAAAAACGAAACAGTAAAATTTAGCGCAATGAATTATATTTTATTTCTTTAACTCTTACCTTTTCACTTTCTTCTTCCTCTCTTTGTATCATTTTTTATTTTTTTATTTATTTTTTATATTTTTAAATCAATGGATATACACATTGTTCAACAGGATCTCGCCACTCAAGAAAAAGTTTATCATTTCGTATTCTTAAAATCCCACACATTAAGGAAATCCTCTCTGTTACTTCAGATGAAGCTTCAGCACCTTTACAAGATCCGGCCGTCGCTCATACTAATAAATTAACCAGTTATTTACCTGTGAATCATGTTAATATTGACCGTATTGTGGCACGTGAAGCAGAAACCGTCCGTGGAGTAAGGCAACAAATGGCAAAGCTTGGTGTGGGTGTTACTAGAGAAGCTCAAGATATTTTTGATGCTTTAGCAAAAACGTAAGTTTTAATAATAATGATTATGATAAATGCAAGAATAAGAAAGAATAAGAAAGAATAAGAAAGAATAAGAAAGAATAAGAAAGAGAAAACCGATATTTATAAAGAGGGGGAAAGGAAAAGGAGGTTTTAAATATTTCATTGGATAATGATGATGATGGTGGTTACCAAGTTTTTTTTAATTACATGCCTATAATAGTAATAACAATCATATATTTTTATATTTTTATATAAATCACTATTTCCCTTTTCATAGTCTTCCTTGTCGTTGGGCTGGTGATAAGATTATTGTATTAGATGAAGTCATGATCAGTTCTCCTTATGATGTTGATAACTGTAAAGCTAACGATTCTTCCGAAGCTTCACTTGCAAGAGTTAAAAAAGTGGTAAAGTAGCTGAGTATAAAATATATTATAAAGGTGTATGTATATTTACTGTTGTGGTATTAATATCATGTTTTATTATCCTTGTTTTATTTCTTTAGCTGGAAGGTGAACGAAGAAGATTATTCAATTCAAAAAAGTAATATATATATATAAATGGTCTTTTTTTAAACAATTATTATTATTTAATGATCGCAATAAAAATTGTTATACATATATATATATATATATATAGAATAAATGATTTGTGCAAAAGATCATTTTTTAGGAGAGAGAGAGTATCATGTATCTTTAGTCAGTGTGGCCCCTGATTTTTTTTCTCTCATCATAGTTCTTTTTTAGGTATACTATTATTTTTAATTGAAAACAATGAGCTCCTTAAAGAAAATTAAATTAAATAGAGGTTTTTTTTTAAAAAAATATGTAATTTATTATAAATTTTGATATAGATATATTATTTAAATAGAGAGATATAAAATGTATCATATATATTAAAGAAAAAATAAAAATAAAAAAAAGGTCTATCACTAAATTTCCATTCCTTCTGCCATAGATTCATCAATATGTTTCAATTTCAAAAAGACATCACATCCATAACCATTCATAGAAACCAATGTCAATGATCCTCCAAAGTATCTAGCATACATACGAGCTAGTGGTAATCCATATCTAAGAAAATGAGTAATTTTTTTAAAAAAAATAAAAAGGTTAAAAACATGATCAATAATAAAAATTAAAATCTATTGCATTTATTTATTTTTTACCCCAAACCAGCCAAAGGTCCACCAACACCACTCTGCATAGCCATCTCTGCCATTCCTTCAAAGATACTAGAGGAATCGTTATCATCATTATTCTCATCTCCAGGTTTTGTCACGGTAGTATAAGAATATTCAAAAACTTTTCCAAGATCTTGTTCATTAATCCCATTCCCTTGATCACGTATACGTATTCCAATTTCTTCTTTTCCATGACTAATAGTAACTTCAATAGGTGGAGGGTCTAATAAACCTTGATGTTTTGCATGTTCTATGGTGGCACGATGCGAATTTTTTAATAATTCTGTCAAGATATATTCTAAATGAACAGGTACATAGGTGAAGGTTGTATCGGTATGACCATTAATAATCGTTTCTGGACTTTGACCATAATTAAATTCACAAAGTTCTGCTACAAAATCTGCACATTGCCGAACAAGTTGACTTGGTTTTAATTGTGTGTCAATGATCCCAATGTATCCATTTGTTTTATTGTTATTATTACTGTCATCTTTAGTTTTGGAATAATGTTGTGCATGTTGTGTTAATACAATACATTGTTCTGCTATTAATCGAATTCCTATCCGTGCTTTGATCATATCATCTAAAAATGTTGCCATATCATGATTATTCATATATTGTTTACATTCCAAAAAACCTATTAAATATAAATATGTATATAAATTTTACGTTTGTTTCCATACTTTTATTTTGCCACTTATTATTATTTTTCTTTTTTTCTTTCTCTTTTTTTGATATATATATATCTTACCTCTGGCTAAAGTTGGAATATTATCAGTATGTCGTTCTACTAAATCTTTTAATTTTTCAGCGTATTCCATATCATTAGCATCATTTTTACTGTGAGAATAAGGTTCCAACATTTCAAAAGAATCATAATATAATTTGTAAATTTCTTTAATATATGGATTGGTTCCTACAATGAATGGTAAAGTTTGAAAAGCTCGTACACGCCTGGCTAAACGGACAGGAAGTTCTGCTCTAGCGTATAACGTACATTCTTGCGATAAAGGTTCTGATGAAAATGGCTGCCCAAAACGTACTAGTTGTTTCAATGATACTGGTTTAATAGGTTTATTTGCATACTATGTATATATAAAAATATAATAAAAATAAATATATCTGGTTATATTAGTTACTCTTATACAAAGGAAATATAAAATATACAACTATATCTACAAATATACTTCTTATTATTACAGTAACAATTTTATCATCATAGAATGCTTGAGCTAATGGTCTTTCAGATGCTTTAGTTATAAAAGTACGATATATACAAAATGTAGAATGACGTGATGATGTAACAATATGATGTTTCAATATCATTTTAAGCTTATATAAATAATAGTTGGTATTGAAAGTAAAAAAATTAAAGGAAAAAAGAAGCAAAATAAAAAAATTTGACTTGACGAAATTTTTATCAATTTTTTTAAAACTCCACTCGTGTTTTTAGCTTTGAAAAAAATTAATATGGGAATTCTCAGGTAAAAAAAACACTCAAAACAAAATTAAGTTTAAATCTTGTCAGTTATTACCATTTCTCCACTTTTTAGTAAGAACAATAAGAACAATTATTATACTTTGATAAAATAATTATCCTTTTTATCTCTCTTTATTTATTTATTTGTTTATTTTAAATAAAATAAAATAACAAATAGCTATGTTAGCATAAAATCATATGCTGTTTTTTATTTTTTTTAAAAGTTTGAAAGTACTGTTTGATTCAAATATTCAAATAACATTAGAGATTACGTTAAAGGAAAAGTATTCGTGCTATATATATACGTATCCACAGAAAATAATTCAACCAATTCGATGCTATGATAGGTTGATAACATAGTCAATTTATTTGTGTAGGCTAATTTTTATAGAGTAATTATAAATACTTACAGATTCTTTTAAAGAATTATATTTAAGCTTAATATTCAGAAGTCAACGATATATTAGTATAGACTTTTAATTTTAATCCTACAGCTGTAAATTTTCGAAGTCCTCATTACAGAGTAGTGAATATTTAATGTACTAAGTAACAAAAAGTCAGTATTTTTTTGCATTATGGTTTTTTATAATGAAAAAAAATTACTATCAGTTTTCTATGGTTCTATATATGAATTATTATGATATTGTCATACTACTTTTGATTTTTCATTATTGATGTTAATATATATATATATATATATATAAATCTCTCTCTTTCCTCCTTCCCCCCTCCCCCACGAACTAGCAACACACACATATTATAATTTTAATAATAACAATCATAGTATGATATATAAATAAAAGTAATTAAATATAAGCACATATAAATAAATAAAAATTTAAATCTTGATGTATTCACTATATGATTTCTTCAGTGTAGATCTTTGATGGCTTGTTTAATTATTTTTTAAAAAAAACGAAATAGAAACAGATGTAATAAATTTAGTATATATTTCTCTGCTTGTTTGTTCTTCTCATTTGTTCATTACTTAAATATATATATTATACTGATATTTTTATTATTACCATTTACTGGATTAAAAATATCAATATAGTAAAATAATTATTTAATTTACTTAAAGTATCAATGAGATTTTGAATTACATATAAAATAGAATTCTTCACTGCCAAAATAAATGGATGTTGATAGAAATTGACACCTCTTTCTAGATTCATTTTCCAAATTAGGTAAACATCCATCTATAATTTCGATAAAAACTATTTTTGTTCTTGTGATTATTATTGTGTGTTTTTTAATGTAATAAAAAATTCATTATATTTATTTTCAGTTTATTATACTACAAGAACAACTAAAGCAAAAAGTATGATGTAAAAAGTATTTGTTTAGAAAAGATATAAAAAGAGACAATGAAGCGCGTTGGAAAAAAAGTTAATTAAGATTTTATACCTATTGTAAAATTTCAAACTCCAATTTCTTTTCCAAAAAAAAATTCCTTTTTCCATTTCCTTCTTTTTCTTCATCTTCATCCTTTTTCTTTTTAATAATCTTATACCATGTCAACTAGATTTGCTCGTACAGCGGATAAAGCACAAAATGAAAAAAATACAGCCATTTTAAAAGATTTACTTAAACAGAATGGGAATAAGTTTTGTGCCGATTGTAGACGAAAAGGTATATGAATACAAATACGTACAAATAAATAAATAAATAAATAAATAAATAAATAATTATTAAATAAATTTCTTTCTTTTTTTCCTTTGTAAAATAGATCCACGATGGGCTTCATGGAATATTGGTGTTTTTGTTTGTATACGTTGTTCTGGTATTCATCGTTCAATAGGGACACATATTAGTAAAGGTAAGCTAAATAGGATATTCTTTGACTATTATTTGTATACATATTATAAATAACAACCTATATACATATATATATCTAACTTATAATACTTTATATATCAATAGTAAAATCAGTAGATTTGGATTCGTGGGTACCTGAACAAGTTGAAAATATGGTAAAATGGGGAAATGAACGGGCTAACCTGTAAGTCAATATAATCCATCTATTAAAAAAAAAAAAGCGAAGTAGGAGAAAATGAAAAAATTGATTATAATAATTAATATATATATATATATATGCATGTATGTGTGTATTGTTTTTTGTCTTTATATTTTCTTTTTCTTTAAATACAGTTACTGGGAAGCCAATCTTAAAGACATGAAGCCAAACGAAAATAATATAGATATGTGGATTAGATCGAAATATGAAGGTAAAAAATGGGCAATGAAGGGTCCTATACCAGATCCAAGCACATTAGGTGGAGGTAGTACTTCATCTGTAGCTCAACCTCAAGTAAGCAAAAAAAAAAAAAAAAAAAAAAAACATAAATTATATAATCCAAATCCTAAAAATAAAAAAGTATACAAAGCTAATTAAATGAATCCTTTTTATTTCATATTCTTTATTTTTAATATGATTACAGGTAAAATCGCCAAAAGCAACACCTAAAGAACCAGTGAAAACCACAGTAAAACCTAAACAAACTGAGTTTTCCAGTTTAGATGACTTTTTTGGTTCTAGTCCTTCCAGCTCAACTAATACCAATACCACAAATAATAATGCTGCTGTTATACAATTGCAGGGAGCTGATTTTTTTTCATCACCTTCATCTCCCTCCACTAATAATAATAATTCTAATAATGCTTCAAAAGAACCACCAAAACAACAGTTTGATTTTAAGTCATCCATTTTATCCCTTTATAATCAACAACCTGCAGCTTCTTTCACACCAACCATGAATAATAATAATAATCAATTTATGGGACAAACTAATAATATTAATAATAATGGTAATTATCAACAACAATTATTTGGTCTTTCATCATCAACAACAACACCAACCGCTAGCCAACCAATACAGCAATCTCAAGATAATGTTTGGGGTTCCTTTGTAAGTAGTTCTGCTACAAATTCCAATTCCTTTACAAGCTCTGTTCCTTTAACTTCTCAACCTACTATTCAAGGTAGTCAATTTTTTAATACCTCTTCTCAACAACAGCAACAACCACAACAACCTAAAAAGCAAGCTTATGAGTAAGTGGTTAAAAATAAATTAAAACTAAAAGAAAGGAATAAAATATAGTATTATTATTATATATGATTAACTAATAATTTTATTATTGCTTTTTATTTTAATATAACAATAATATAGTGCATTTGCTGATTTATTGAAATAAATACATACTACTATTATTATTATAGAACTTTTTTTATTTTTTTAATATACTTTAATTTATACAATAGCTTTTATACAATAGTTTAATATCGTTAATAAAAAACTGTCACCTTATATATAAATTTTAAAATAAATACATGTGATTTTTTTTTTTCAATAAAAGATTTTGTCATTTTTTTTTAAATAAATATCTCCCTTTTAATCCAATAAATTTAAATTTAAATTTCTTAATTTTTTTTAATTCCACCACTTCTTTTCTATTCCTTATTTTTTTATTTATATATTTCTCTTTGTCGTTCCTTAATAATAATAATAACAATAATAATAATAATAATAATAATAATAATCAGTTTTTATATATATGTCATCCATTCCGACTCATTATTCTGAACGATATATTAATCAAAGATATAATAAGGCTTTAAATATCGTACAAAATCTACCAGCCTCATCTAGTTTTCAACCAAGTCGAGACCAAAAGTTAGAAGTAAAAATATATTTAATTGTTATTTTATTACAAGTTTAGTGTATTTGCTTATCTTTCTAATCTTTTTTTCTTTTCTTTTATATATATATATACGTATAGTTATATTCATTATATAAACAAGTATCACATGGCAATATTGATACTCAACGACCTGGTATTTTTGATGTAGTTGGAAGAGCAAAATGGTAATAATAAAAGGAAATAAAAAGAATAAAATGGATTTCATGTATTTATCAGCTATACCCTTGGGTTTATTATTATATTTATAGGGATGCTTGGAAAAAATTAGAAGGGTTAACACCTATTGAAGCAAAACACCGATATGTAGAAACTCTTTTAACTGTTTGTGCCGAGGTACAGTGTTATAATAATATTATATATATATATACGTAAATAAAAAAAAGTAAATGAAGTGGTATATATAAATAATGTTTATTGTTTACGTTTATTAGTATCTCTATATGATGATCATATTACTAATACTTTTATTTTTTTTATGCTTTATTTTATTGTAGGCTTATCGAAAACCTGCAGCAAAGGCTCAAGTAGAAGAAATCATTCGATCTTTTGCAATGATGCGACCAGGTGAAAATGATACTGATGATAACGATGACTCGGATGATGAAGAAGATGACGAAGATGATATGGAAAATGATGATGGTACAATCTAAATTATTTTTTTAAGAAAACGAATGATATGAATATAATTTTTTTATTGATACTAATTCAATATATATATATGTGTGTGTTTTATTTTTATTTTTTTTATTATATATAAATAGAGACAGAATCTATTGATGAAGAAGAACAAGCTTACCTACGTGATATTCAAAAAACAGCACCAACAATGATTCCATCGAAATCCATGTCAACAATAAGTAGTAATCCTAGTGAATCCTATCACTCCGTTCGATCACCTATATTAAGAGCGTCAAGTAGTAACAACAACAATAAACAAAAAAATCGAAGATCATGGCACGAAAAACAAGGAAGGTTACCTATGCGAGCACCTTCCGTTGATTCAACACAATCCATGATGACTGCACCAAGTATACCTATACGACGACTTTCCAAATCATCATCTACTACTGTCAATAATTTTGGCGCAGCTGGTATGCGACCTTCTTCAACTATTTCAAATAGATCTGATATATATAATAATAATAATAATAATAATAATATTAATAATAATAACAATAACAATAACAATCATAATAATTCAACTACTACTACTACCAATAATAATAATAATAATAGTAATTATCAACGAAGAGGAAATTTATTACCTATGACAGCACAAAATGAACCAGCAGAACCAATATTTGATGAACATGTAGATAATAGTATTAATCCGTGGGCAACATCACAAGAAAGACAAGCACTTCGACAATATAAAATAAATAATAATATCCATGATGATGATGACCAACTCTCTGATGATAGTATAGATGAAGAGCGTAAACAAAGCTATTTATTTACATCACCTTATACTGCTCCACCATTACCACCTCATTCTAATCCATCTTATAGACGAAGACCTTCCTCCTCATCTACAATATCTAACTATCAACAGCAGCGATCTTCTGGTTATCGATTACAACAGCATGATAATCATTCATTAAGATCACCATTACTTGGATCCACCACTTCATCGGTTACAGCAACAGGTATATCTACATCCAATAACACTATTACGGCTAGTCATTTGATAGATTCTAGACCAAACAGTCGACAACAACAGCCATTTTCTTCAACTTTATCTGATAATAATAATAATAATAATAATAGACTTTTGACGGAGCAACAATATACATCTATTGTTTCACTTGGGCCATCGACTAAAAGAGCATTAGAAACACTTCAAGCCGAAATCCTTGCATTAAATGAAAGAATCGATGGATTAAGACAAGAGCTAATAGATAGGGATCAAAAGGAATTACGATCGAAGAAAAATAATAACGGATCTTCCTCCTCTTCGGGTAGGTCGGTGGCAGGAAAGAAAACCGACGATAATAATAATGATGACGAAATTTGGGATGGATGGAAATGGGTACTTAAGGTAATTAGATAGACAAATATCTAAAAAAAGTAAAGCGTCGTTCTTACTTGTACTAATATATATATATATATATATATCGTTATTATTATTAGGCTGCTTTAAAACATGCTGTCATTAATCTTTTCACTGTATTTTTGATATTCTTTATATTGTATAAAAGAGGAAGTCCAATTGCATATGCTATTTTAAACTCTCTTTCTAAAAATTGGTATAAATTGAAATTAAGTATAAAAATGAATAAATCCATTAAATAAAGTATAGGATTTTATTTTTTATTTGTTTAGATTATATATGAAAGCGTCATGTGGTTTTTTTTTTTATCTTTTTTGAAAATCATTCTTTATTTATTTATTATTTTATTTCCATTTTCATCATGATTTATTTTTTTTTCTCCTTTTTTTTATCAATATTATTTTATTTCCTTTTTATTCCTTTCTTTCTCTTTTTTACTTTTTTCTTTCTTTTTTAACCATTCTCCTTTTTCACTTTCACTCATCTTTATAAATATATATCGAATAATAGATTTATCATATTACAACAACTATTTTCCATTTTTTTTTTTTTTTTTTTGAAAAAAGAAGAATAAAACAGAAAAGTAATTAGTTAGATAACCGAATTACCATATATGTTTTTTTAAAAGTTTTTAATATAATTATATAACAACATAATCCATCTATTTCACTCTTCATTATTCCACCTAATCCACTTCCTATATAATAAATATAATGGCTTCAACACTTTTATTAACCAATATAGAAACTGAAAATAATAATAATGATAATACTAATGATAATACAATAACTGCAACTCTACCAAATAAAAAAGTAGGCTTACTAAGACATTGGTCAAGTCAGCCCATGTTACGATCAAACGCAAGTGTACGTCTAGTTCCTATGCATGCACAAGCCAAGACATATCAACAAAGCAATCATCAACAACAACAAAATAAAAAGACAGCAGAAAAAGAAGATGGGGAAGATGTAGTAGTAGTAGTAGGAGAAGAAGAAGAAGAAAGTGATTATCATCATCATCTTCCTCATAAACCCAAGTCCATCTCTAATTTACAATCATTAAATACGATAGCTTATGCAGCAAGGAAAAACCATTCATCGGATTTGAATCGAACACAGCATAAATTAATGCTACAAAGACAATGTTTTTTAGCCGATGATAAAAATTATTTAAACCATCCTTCTAATATGAAACGATTAACTAAAGAAATGGATAAAATCAATCGTGAATATAGTAGTATTTGTCAATATGAGAGTAATCCTATGATTGAATCTATTTTACGTATAACAACAACAAATAATCATCACCATTTATCCTCTACATCATCGCCACCATCATCATCTCTTCATCCTTTATCATCATCTTTTTCATCCTGCTCTACTACAAGCTCTTCAGCATCTTCCTCTTTATCATCGTCAGGTATGGTGGATTCTTATTTTTCTTTAAAAACAACAACCACAGTACCATCTCATCACCATCATGATCATCATCATCAAAAATCACCTCTTTTACAACGTCGAGCTTCGGATTTTATGTTAAAAAGACAAGATAGAAGACATTCTTCCATGTCTATTCATTCAGCTATATTGGAACGGTCTCATCAACAACAAAAAAATCAATTTTTCTCAAGATTTTTTAAATCTTCTCTACCTCCTCCTCAATCAAATAGTCGTCATTCTCTTTTAACTTGGTAAAAATAAAAAGTAAAAAATGAAAAGGTTTTTTTATTATTTTACATACTTATAATACTCTTTTTTTTTATTTATTTATCAACTTTTTATTTTCTTATAATTGCTATATATATCCCTATTTTTATTTTTATTTTGTTGTTCAACTTTTTTATATATTTACAATATTTATTTAATTTTCTTTTTTTTTCTTTTTTATATACCCTATTTATTATCTTATTTATATAATATATATAATAAAACGTTATTCTCGATTCATTTTCATTTATTTATTTGTTGATGTGTTGATGTCTACCAAACTAGTGTAAGGTCATTCTATATTTGTTAATTCTTTTATTTTGACACAAAATAATAAATAGAAAAAGGAATGAACATTTATAGAAATATCAAGATTGTTTGATAAATATGGAGAAATCATTTTCTATTACTTTATGTGTGTATGTTGGTTCATTATTAAACTCCTTAAAAAAAATGATTAGTTTTTTATTTTTACTTTTTTTCATGCCATGATATTAAAATGGCCAGAAAAAAAAAAGTATTACGTAAATATATTAATTTAATTCATTATTATTAAAGAAGGGTGAGAGAAAGGAAATATAAAAAAAGTTTTATGTATGAATATTTATTTTGTTAATTTTGTATACTTATATCAATCAAAAAGAGAAATAATTTTTTTTTACTAAGCTATTATTGTCCATGCTTGGGATATTATTATTATTATTGTTGTTATTTTTTTTTTTTTTTTT
>MU612588.1:0-15212 GCA_025201675.1 Cunninghamella echinulata
CACCGGAGCGTTCGATGTATGTATATATATTCTTTTAGCCAAAGGCAACGGTTCACTAGGAAGCGTACACAATTATTCAGAGATCTTTTAGTTCAGCTACCAATTGTCAGGTTGTTATTCTGACTTTTAATTCTTATAATAAAATTAATATTAAAGTAAAAACGTTGTTCTTTTATTTTATTAATAAAATATTAGTATTTATACTTTTTTTAAAATAATAATTAAATTCGAAATAATGTAGTAATAGTTAGTAATAGTTATTAATCAAATTCAAGTGGCGATTGTGAGGGTAGTTTCAACTTCCGCTAATCGTACTGACAAACCCCGTTCGGATAAAATTTTAGGCTTTTTATTGATCCATTTAAAACCACTCTGAAGTCTTATGTGGGTCTTTAGTGAGAGCTTATATTTGTATTTACATAAATTTGAGAATTACAGTAAACATCAGTTTTTTTTTTTTTTTAAGTAGAAAAACTTTATATAAGATAAAGGTAAAGACGCATATTTACATTCAAATTGTTATACTATATATATTCAATATTATATCACATTTAAATATTATACAATTTTTTTAAATAAGTACAGCTTTTATATATGATGTTATATTTCAAAATTATATTATATAAAAAAGCATCCCTAAATTTATAAATGCATTATTACACCTTGTTTAAGTTATATTCAAATGTTTTATTTATTTTTAATTAAATTTAGATATTCATCAAAAATAAATAAAAAAATAGTTAAAAAGTTAAAAAGTATATGCAAATGGTTTTTAAAGTCAGAGAGTGGATTATTATATAAAAATGGTAATAATCAAATAAAATAAAATAAACTATTTTACAATATCGAACCAAAGTTAACAATATTATAAGAAAATAAAATAAAAAGTTGATTATAATATACAATTGACTATTGAGTTTTTAATAAGAATAACTTATATTAAAAGGAGACCGATTTTTTTTTTTTTCAAAAATTAAGTAAAATCCGTTCCTTTTTATACTAAAATGATATGAATTCAAATACAAATTGGTAAATGTTTATAAAGATCTTAGTATAAAAAGGAGAGAATACAAGTTGAATAAAATATAAGACATATAATTAGATAAAATATAAAGTATAAAAAGCAACATTAGATAATAATATAAGGCAAATAAATATATTTAAAAATTAGTTTTGTAATTCAAATACGGAAAAGTAAACCAGACCATAACAGGATTTTGATAGATTTATATTTTTGAAATGAGGAATGAATATTTGTAGTTATGTTTGGGGCAAGTAATAAAGTTCCAATATACACCAATTATTGTTTTATAAGTATAACGATTTAGTGTAAGGCAAAAGTAAAGCTAAAATAAAATAAAAAATTTAAATAAAATATGTAAAAAATTCATGAGTATAAAGCTTATATGCAAACCGATTTTAAAGTCAGATAATAGATTATATAAAAAGGGTAATAATCAAATAAAAAAAGTTTACATATAAAAAAAATAATATATTTATTAAATAAATAAATAAGCAAAGTATTGATTAAACTAAGAAAATATCAAGAATAATGGGAAAATAAGATAGCACTGTTAGTAAAGGAGAAAAAAGTACTTTTGATCCCTCGTTAAACTAACAATAGTTAAAATTGAATATTTTTACAATAGAAAAGTGGTTGGCTATAGCTTTTTAATATTGAATTTTGTTTTGTCATATTTTATATTCTAGTATGTTTATTATATTTCTTTATTTTGAGTTTGTTAAAGTGGTTCCTTAATAAAATCTCTTTATTCTATTGTTTTAATTTAATATGCCCATTATCTACGGAGTTAAAAAAAATATTATCGTAATATCTATACATCTGATTATATGGTGTCTAATATAAATACCTAATTAAATAAATATATAAAAAGTTTTTATTGAATTTAAAAAATAAAAATAAAAAAAATAATAATAATTCATCTATATATATATATAAATATTAAAAATACTAATAATAATAAAAAAATAAAATCTACATTCTGAAAACACCGAATTTAGTTTTTTCGATAGGTGCATTCATACTAGCGCTCAACGCCAAACCAAGTATATTACGAGTGTCTTTAGGATTAATAACACCATCGTCCCATAATCGAGCACTAGAGAAGTAAGGATGGCCTTCATGTTCATATTTTTCACGGATAGGTGCCATGAATGCTTCTTCTTCTTCTTTTGGCCATTCGATTCCTTTCTTGGCTTTACTTTCACGAGTAATTTGAGCAAGTACATTAGCACTTTGTTCACCACCCATTACAGAGATACGAGCATTCTATTATTAAAGTTATAATTATTATTGTTTAAAAAAGATATATCAATATCACTGTATCTATATAGTCCCTTTTTTTATATAATCCAATTATATAGTATACTTACAGGATACATCCATAAGAAACGAGGTGAATAAGCACGACCACACATACCATAATTGCCTGCACCGAAACTACCACCTGTAATGATTGTAAACTTGGGAACTTTAGCACAAGAAACGGCGGTAACCAACTTAGCACCATTTTTAGCAATACCGCCCGCTTCAGCAGATGAACCAACCATAAAACCAGTAATATTTTGTAAAAAGACTAATGGAATACCGCGTTGGGAACATAATTCTATAAAGTGAGCACCTTTTAATGCAGATTCTGAAAAGAGGATACCATTGTTGGCAACAATACCAACCGGATGGCCATGAATATGAGCAAAACCAGTGACTAAAGTAGTACCATAATGTTCTTTGAATTCAGAGAATCGACTACCATCAACAATACGAGCAATGATATTTTTACTATCGAATGGTTTTCTTAAGTTATCCCCAACAATACCCCCAATTTCATTAGCTGAGTATAAAGGTTCTTCAATATCACGCATTGCCAACTATAGAATTAAAAATATAAAATATAAAAAATCATATATTATTAATATACTCTCATTAAAAAAATTGATCTATCTATATCTATATACATATATATATTAATAATTATATAACATACTTGAGGTTTTTTAGTACGGTTCAAATTAGAAACTACACGACGGGCAAGTACAAGAGCATGTTCATCATCTAAAGCATAGTGATCAGTAACACCAGAGGTACGACCTATTTATGTATATATATATAATAAAATAAAATAGATATATATTAATGATATTGACGATAACAATGATATAAATTATAAGTGGTTATAAAAAAAAAGAAAAGGAAAATAAGCATACAATGTAAATCAGCACCACCAAGGTCTTCAGCGCTAATATTTTCACCAATAGCAGCTTTAACTAAGGGAGGACCAGCCAAGAAAATAGTTCCTTGTTTCTTGACAATAATACTTTCATCAGACATAGCAGGAACATAAGCACCACCAGCTGTACAAGAACCCATAACGGCAGCAATTTGAGGAATGCCCTGAGCAGACATATTAGCCTGTTACATAAATAAACAATTTAAGTAACATTATAATTAATGATAAGTTATATATATTTATTTGCTTATTTTTTTATAAAAAATTACCTGATTAAAGAAAATACGACCAAAGTGTTCACGATCAGGGAATACATCAGCTTGGCGGGGAAGATTGGCACCTCCAGAATCAACTAAGGTAATTATAATTAATATACATTTATCACTCTCTTTCTCTATCTTTTCCTTTTTTCCTCTCCCTCTTTTTTTTTTTTTTTTTTTTTTTTTTTTTTTAGAAATGATAACAGTAATATATTCATACCTAAATAAACACATGGAAGATTATTTTCTTTTGCGATTTCTTGTGCACGAAGATGCTTCTTAACTAGTATTGAATTTAAATATAAACAAAGAAAAAAGTCAATAACGATATATAAATAAATAAAGTTCAGCATAATAATTTAATTGATTTTTAAATAATATTTACTTACCAGTAATAGGATAATAAGATCCACCTTTGACTGTTGGATCATTTGCTACAATCATACATTCAACACTATAAATGCATAAATAATAATAAATAATAAGTCATATGTCGCATGTCAAATACTTTCTATTATCATTATAATGTATTATCTCTTTCATTTTTTTATTATAATTTACTTACCCACTAACGCGTCCTACACCAGTAATAATACCACCAGCAGCTACTTCATCATCATATAGTTCATAACCAGCCAATTGTGATAATTCAAGGAAAGGAGAGCTATAAAAAAATACATTTTTTTATTTAGTCTAGTCATTTTATTTCTATAAATACTATCATAAACTACTTACTTTGGATCCAATAAACGATTAATTCTATGTGATTTATAAATAAAAATTGAAATGAAATAGTTAGTGGTTATTACATCATCATCATTATTATAGTTATTAAATTATATTATGGCATATTATATACCGCCTACCTATCTCTTGGAAGCATTTTATTTCTGGATAAATGACGTTTACGTGCTGATTCACCACCACCTAGTAAAAAAGATATAAATAAAAGCATTAAATTCAACCAAAATAAAAAATAATTTATATATGTATGTATATATATACATATTCATATATACAGAGGTATTGTTGCTGTTACTATTATATAGACTATTTTGTTACCTAATTTGATCTTTTCTATTTTTTGTTCAAGATCTCTAACTAATTCATCCATTTTTTGTGCATTTTCCTATTAATAAAGGATAAAATATCATTGAAAGTAAATATAACACGTTTTTTATTTCGTATTAACATATTATATCTACTTATTTTTATTATACCTTGAAAGAAGCACTGGCAGTTTCAACTTTGTTTGGTAAAATATTAGCTTGCTCCTCATGAAAAACATGGTAAGCGCGAACCACGGTTGCCTTTTTTAAGTTCAAAGAATGTCTTGAAATAGAATGACTAGCCTTTAACCATCGTGAAGATAACATGATTTTTATTAATATATATATATTAAAGAATAAGAAATATAAAAAATAAAAAAAAGAGAAAGAGAAAGAGAGAAGGAAAGAAAAGAAAAAAAAAAAATTGGCGGTTATAAAAATTCGTGGAAATGGGTAAAAAACCATTCCCACGGTGTCGACGACGGAATTTTAAATCGATTTTTTTAATATATACTTTGACATATCTAGCTTTTTCTTTTTAAATCTATATATGATCAACTCTATCTATTCTATTTAACCATAAAAAAATAAAAGTTATAAATATACGTTATTATTATTAATAATATTATTATTTAATTGTCTTATTTCTATTCGCTAATACTGATGATACATAAAATAATCAAATTCTCGATGGTCAAATATAGAATTATAATTAAGAGTTCATCAACGATTTACTATAAGCGATATACATATACATACTCTAGCAATATGTTTATCTATTTTTTTTAGTAAATAATAAAGTACAAAAACACCAAGTGATAATATATATATCAATGCAATTTTGTAATATTAAAAAAGATTACCAAATTTGAAAAAAATTCGGATTTTAAATTTCAGACGGACGCATCTGCTTTTTTTTTTTTTCCCTCTCTCTTTCCTTCCATTCTTTTTTTTTTTTAAAACACTACGCATAATATGGGAAATAATATATCTAATGTTACAACACTTGTTGGTGTAGATAGTTATGTTAGTGAATTAGGTGATGTTCAATATGAAAAGAGGTAAATAAGTATTTTCTTTTTACTATTTTTAAAAAAAGTTAATAATATAGTAATACATTTTATGTTAATCCATCTTTTTATATATATATATATATATTTAAAAAAAGCTTAGGAAATGCTCGTTTTATGAAAACTATTCGAGGAAGGCATAAAGATGGTTTAGTAGTAGTCAAAATATTTATGAAGCCAAAGTTAGATATATCTTTAAGGCAGCAAATTAAACAATTGCAAAGTAAAAATAAAAATAAGGATAATTCGTATTAATACAAAAAGGATAAAAAGAGTAAAATGAGATTTTAACGATATCATATATATATTTTCTACCCACGTTTGTTTAAATAGATGAATACGACGCTATACATAAAGTTCCAAATGTTTTTACTATACAAAAAATTCTTGAAACAGAACGAGCAGCATATCTTGTTAGACAATATTTTTATAGCAGTTTATATGATCGTATTAGGTAAATATATAATATGCACACATAGCTATACTATCAAAAAAAAACTTTTATTAATATATATAATTATAGTATTCGACCTTTTTTAACAATGGTAGAGAAAAAATGGATTGCTTATCAACTTTTAAAATGTTTATCGGATTGTCATGAACAAAAAGTGTATCATGGGGATATAAAAACCGAAAATGTCCTGATAACTTCATGGAACTGGGCTTACCTCGTCGATTTTTCATCATATAAACCAACCTTTTTACCTGAAGTAAGTTTAAAATAAAATATGTATTAATAAAAATTATAATATATATATTATCTATATATGTAATTCATTATATATATACATTTTAATAATAGGATGATCCTGCTGATTTTTCATTTTTCTTTGATACATCCTCTCGTCGAACTTGCTATATTGCACCTGAACGATTTTATAAAGCTGGTACAGATATAGATCAACGCATGGTAAAAATAGTTATATTTATTTATATAAAATGCTATTTTAATATATTAGTTGTATTTATTTATTTGTCTGATATTGTTTGTTTTGATCTTATTTTTATTTTTTTTAAAAATATTAGAAAGATTTAAGATTTGGGGATATCAATGACATGAAAAGTGAATTAACACATGAAATGGACATATTTTCTGTTGGGTATGATGAATGTATATATATATATATATAGGTGTATATTAAGATAAATAAATTGGATATGTAACTAATACAAACTATTATTCTTTTTCTTTCTTTTTTAAAGGTGTGTTATAGCTGAATTGTTTTTGGAAGGAACTTCAATCTTTTCACTTTCTCAGCTGTTTAAATATAAAAATAATGAATATGATCCTACAGCAAAATTAGATAAAATGGGCGATTCTGATATCAAGGTACACATCAATACATACATACATACATGCATACATATACACACATGGTAGTCGATTAAATATTTAATTATAACAAATCACTATTTTTAGGATATGGTACTTCACATGATCCAACTTGACCCAAAAGCAAGATTATCAGCTAAAGAATATCTTCAGCAATGGTAACTAAAATTCTTATATATTTAAATACAAACACATGTATGCCAAAGGATAAGACCATTTATTGTATTTTATCTTTATTACTATTATTTTTCCTATTATTATTATTATTATTATATAGGCACGGTAAAGCGTTCCCTTCGTATTTTTACGATTTTTTACATGAATATATTGGGCTTTTGACAGATAAAGATGAGCTTTTAACTTCAAAAATTCAATATATGGAAAATAACTCTATGCCTTCTATCTCATCAATGTTTCCAACAATTAATCAGCAGCCTAAAAAATATATCAATGCAGATGAAAAAATCGAATATATATATTATGATTTTAATAGAATAGCGAATTTATTATATAATCAAGATTCAGCTTTAGATAAATACGACAGTTCTACAGTACCATCTCCGGATAGACGAAGGACACTTTCAGGTACGTTTAATATTTTAATATGAATATATAAATATAGATATAATCGAATCCTCATACAATGTCTTGCTTATTAATATCATTCTTATTATAATGTATTAACTTATTTTGTTAGATTTACATAATACGACTACGTCCTCTGTAAGTTTTTTTCAAAAAAAAGAAAAATAATAAAAAGATTGTATTAGGGGTTAACAAAATTATTTTTGTTTATTTTATATTAGAATGTATTACCACCTACTCTAAACATACCCAACTATGATAATAAAAATATTACTACTAGTCAACACACTGATAATTCATACTCTGGAGGTAAATAAAAAAAATACATAAAAAGATAAATTATTATTAGTATTTTAAATTAACTTGATATATGTATATGTATAGGCGAAGGATCACTGATTATTTTATCATATGTTTGCTCCCTGATAAGAAATACGTCCTATGCTAGCTCCAAACTTAAGGCCTTAGATATACTTCTTGCTCTTGCTGAACACGTTCCTGATGATGTGAAGCTTGATAGACTGATACCTTTTATTATAGTATTATTAACCGATGAATCCGCTCTTGTACGCTCCAATGCATTAAAGGTTTTGACTGAAGTTGTAAGATGGTTTCAATTTTTCTTATAAAAATAAATAAATAAATGAAACATATATATATATATATATATATTAATATTATATATGTATATATTAAAATAGTTATGTATTGTTGAATCTATATCTCCCATCAATGCAAGAATATTTCCAGAATATATACTACCAGCTATTCGTGAATTTTCTACCGATCCAAATGTATTGGTTAGAACAACCTATGCCAGCTGTATTGCTTTATTAGCCGAAACAGCGTTGAGATTTTTAGAAATGACACAGGTAATATTATATTTTGATATGTATTTTATATGATTATAGTGTATATAAATAACTATTATATTTTAATTAATCGTTACTACGCCTTTTTTAATGACCAGATCTTAATGACTGAAGATGCATTTCCTTTAGCTGATACTGATGCTGAAGAAGTGGATTTCGAGGTAATTTAAAATCAAAATATAAAAAAGTAAACTAAAAGGGTATATATAATACAACGATTCTTTTTATTTTTTTATTTTATTAATATAGACTGCCTACGATTCATCATTACAAGATTTACAAACTACTATTCAAGAACAAGTTACTATTTTACTTATAGATAATGAAAGTGTTGTTAAAAGGGCATTATTAACCAATATTACTTGCCTTTGTGTATTTTTTGGGCGACAAAAGGCTAACGATGTGTTACTCAGTCATATGATTACATACCTCAATGATAAGGATTGGATGCTAAGATGGTAATATTAATAAAATCATATATTCTGATCGTATAATATCATCTATATCTATGATATTAATTTTAATTTTTATGTTATATTACATTTACAATTATAGCGCCTTTTTTGAAAGTGTTAAGGGTGTTGGAACGTTTGTAGGGGCAAGAAGTTTAGAAGAGTATATATTACCTTTGATGATCCAAGCATTGACAGGTATTTTAAAAAATAAGAGAACAAGATATATATATAAATAAATAAATAAAGTAACAGCGACAGTAAGATTATAAAATATATTAATATATATATATATATATATGCTATGTAGATCCCCAAGAATTTGTTGTTGAAAAAGTATTAAACTCTCTAACCAGCCTTGCTGACCTTGGATTATTTCAAAAAATGAAATTATGGGAATTAATCGGTATCATATCACCATTGCTATGTCATCCAAATATGTGGATTCGATATGGTAATATATTTTATTGTTATTGTTGCTATATACCACTATATAGAGTAGCCAAGCTTATTTATTAAAAAAATGCTAAATTTATTTTATGGATTAGGTGCTATTGGTTTTATTACTTCTGCAAATAAACATTTATCTCAAACTGACCGTTGGTGTATTATATATCCTTTGCTGATGCCATTCCTTAGATCAGAAATTGATGACACCAGTGAAAAATGTCTATTAGAAAATACTAAACCACCGGTAAAATTTATTATATGTATATCTTTTTTTTAAAAAATCAATGGAAACAACAATATAAAGAATTTGTATTAATCAAATGGACATATGCTCCCTTTTTTTTAAAAAAATAAATAGATACCTCGTCAAGTATATGAACAAGCTATTTCGTGGGCAAGTCGTGCATCAAATCAATCTTTTTTTTGGAAGCCACAACACGACATGCAAAATCGTTCTAATACAATTAATACGCGATCTTCACATTCTGGACCTGGTAGATTAATACGACAAGGTATATAATACTTATTAAAAAAAAATACGTATAATATATTTATATATTTACATATTTGTATATTTATATATAGGATCTCTATTTAATGGTTATACAGTTGATGAACAGTCAGGCATATCACAAGAGTAATGATTAATAAAATGATTAATGGATATTAGAATATAATTATGTAGCTTTTTTTAATTTTTTTATATATTTTTTTAAAATAATTCATATAAAATGTTTTATATAGGGATGAACCTTATTTGGAGCGTCTTAGAAATGTTGGAATGAAGCCTGATGATCAATTAATCCTAATGCATATGCGAGATTATATATATAAAGTATCAAAAACAAAACCTAGGTAAATAAATCAAGTTATAAATAGTGTGTATTTATGTATATATATTAATAAGAATTTTAGCGCTGAATGTTATTATTATTATTATTTTTATTATTATTATTTTTATTATTAATATTATTATTTTGATATTTTGTAGATTAACAAGCTCTGATGAAAATGGAGTAAAGGTAAAAATTATTATTTATATAAAATAATAATTACGGTAGTAGAATTTTGTGATTAAGTATATATATATATATATGATCTTTTATAGAATGGTGAAATATTCCTAAAAAACCTTGGCGTTACACCTTTAACAGTATTTCTTCCTGATTTATCCCAACATTCTCATACACAAACCAATAAACACCAGCAATCAGATAATCATATTGTAATTCTTTTTTTTTTTAAACAAAAAAAAAAAAAAAAAAAAAACAGTTGTAAATTAAATGAAAACAAAAGAGGGAAAAAAAATTGCATTGTTATAAGTTACTGATTTATTATTTAATTTATAATTATTATCATTTTACTTTTATTATAGAATGATAATAAATCGAAATCTTTGCAAAGGGTATTATCTTCAAAGCAAAACATGTCCAATACGCATACACAAAGCTCACTTCCAAGTACTTCTAAAGGAAACTCTGGAATATCAAACATCTCAAATATGGATCGAACTACTTATGGAATGAAAGATCATACAGCTGCAGAAGATTGTAAGTATTAACAATATAATGCTTTTTTTGTTCTTAAAAAAAATAGCAATAGTTTTTGAACAAATTTATAATTAATATTTATTTATCATGTATACGTATTTTTTATAGTTACTTTACTAAATACAAGGAAGCAATTGGAAAACTTAAATATTAATACGGCTTTAGATGATAATAAAAATAATCAAAAAATGATGTTTATAAATAGTATTGGAAACACAACAGGTATGTCTCTTTATTATCATGACTATCATAATTATAACTATTTTAACCATCACATATTAACATTATTTTTTAAAATTTTATTTTACAGTTGGATACAACCATTTACAAAATTTATTATACAAAACAGCGATAGAAGCTTTTCCACCATATATGCCTGGTAAATAATAATATTAAAAATAATTATAAAATAAAATAAACTAAATCGAATTGCACTTATTTTTTCTCTCTTGCTATTATTATTATTTTAGAATTTACCGGAGACCCTACAATATTGAAACGTATTCGTAGACTTCCTCAAGGTGCGTCATCATTTAGAACCATTAGTAATTGGAAACCGGAAGGTAAAATGATATATGTATATATATATATATGCGTATGTGTGCGTGTGTGTGTACATCTATATATTAAGTTATCTATTAATTATTATTGTTATATTATTATTATTATTATTTTAAATTATATATATATAGGAGCTCTTGTTGCACATTTTACAGAACATACCGCTGCTATTAATCAACTTGCTATATCATGGGATAGTCTTATTTTTGCCTCTTGTTCTGATGATGGATCTGTTAAAATATGGGACTGCTCAAGGTTAGAAAGAAATGTAACAAATCGAGCAAGAACTACATATAATAAGCAAGGTAAACTGGCCTTCTATTTTATTAAATTTTATCAAAGCATAATATAGATTTTTTTTAAAAAGAGGTATTGGCTTATATATATTATCTTATTTCTTTTATGTATAATATTATATATATATGTATATATATATATGCATTAGGTGGAAGTATAAAGTGTTTGACATTTATACAACACACGTATAGTATTGCAGCTGCATCAAGTAACGGAAGTATTCATATATTTAGGTAAATACTAATTATACATACATACGTACATACGTGCATATATATATATGTATATATATATGTATACTATTTTTTGATTGATGAACATATGTTTTTATATAATTTTTTTTAATTTTATATTTCTTTAGAGTGGACATAAGGAACTCTGGTTCATCTTTGAAATTTGGAAAGTGTATAACCATACGGGAATACCAATTAGTGGATGAATTTGCTGTTTCTATCCAACATTTTACTAGTAGTAAGTTCTAATATAAATATAAATACAATATACGATTTAAGAAAAGGATAAGTAACTAATGATAGTTATAAAAAATATAGATTCTTTTAATACAATGATTGGATCCAAATCTATATTACTTGTTGCAACAAATAAGGGGAATGTTTACTTGATAGATCTATTTACAATGAATATATTTACTACTTTGCATAATCCAAAAAGTTATGGTAATAATTTATTTATTTATTTACTTTTTTTAAAAATAATAATAACAACAATTATAGTATTTAATTTTCATACAACTCACTCACATGTAATAAATTAATTTATTAGGGGTTATTACTTCAATGGTGACCGATCGACTTCATACATGGTTATTAGTTGGAACTACTCGTGGAATACTTACGCTTTATGATCTTCGGTTTCAAATACCTTTACGTTCATGGCTTCATCCAACAAAAAGTAGAATTAGTGCTATGATGCTAAATCATGATCCTCACGCTGAAAGTCGACAAGTTATTATTGCATCTGGAAAAAATGAATTATCTGTATGGGATATTGTCAATTTGAAATGTTTAGAAGTTTATGCTATCAAATCTAGTGATGAAAAAACAACTGGTATCATCTTGGAAATGTATAAGGTAAAATAATAAAAATAATAAAAATAATCATAAAATCGTTGGTCATTAAAAAATGAGATAAAAAAAATCAATATAAAATCAATTTTCTCTGATCTTTTATTTTTTTTTTTATATATATGGTAGCCATTAGAGGTTTCATCAGAATCTGATATTATGATGGATGTATTTACAGATAAGGAAAATAATTTTGCAGAAAACACTATTCGTGCTATTTCGTCACCCTCGGATTGTCGCTTTTTATTAACTGGTGGTGCAGATCGCAAATTAAGATTTTGGGATATGTCTAGGATTGAAAACTCTGCTGTCATATTAGGTTTAGATATTGATGAATCCAAACCAAGATATAGGTATGAAATAATTTTGAAACAATATTAATAACATACTAGATGTAATTAATTGTGTTTTAACTTTTTTTATTAATTGATCGCTCTTATTATTATTCTATGCTTTATTATTTTAATTTGACAGTTCAAATACATATGATGGTATTAAATTCCATTTTGAATTTCCTCATCAACGACCACTACAAAATTCTTCAGCGAATAAAAGTTCAAGATTATATCATAATAGTCAACAGCAAACCCATCATGGTACAGTTTCTCAGCAACAATTTTTATTACGGAATCATAATGATGCGATTACTGATATTATATTGACAGAAATACCTTATCCTATGATAATCAGTGGTGATAGAGATGGTGTCATTAAAGTTATATCGTAGAGTTTTGTTATATTTTTTTACGGATAATAATAATATTACTTTAACATCTCTTAAACAATTGTAAAATTATTTTAATTAAATAAATATAAATATAAAATTTATGGTGAAAAAAAAAATAAGCATAAAATAAGCATCTTTCTTAATCTTTACTCCCTCTCATATCAATATTAATTTTGATTTTTTTATTTATTTTTAGTAGTATTATTTTAATTCATTAGATTTTAATAGTTCGAATGGTAATCATTTATTATATTAATATAAACAGTTTTTTATGATATCGATACTAACCTTTATCTAATGTTAATTTCGTTTCATGAAAATCCAATTATAAAATAGTTATTTTATTTTATTTTATTATACTTATTTAAATGTTTTTAAATAATGCTAATCTGAGTCTTTTTGAATTTTTACTATTATTTTACTTGGCGATCATTAAACTTTTGCTTTGAACTTGCTGTTATGTGACGGATCTGTTTGGATCAATTTAAATACCGATTTTAAATCTTAGTTAAAATAATTTATTCACAATTACTACGCCTCCTGTGATATTTTTTCACAATTTTTAAATCATTTTTATTAACAAATTTTATATTATTTTTGTTATTTTTTTTTCACTTATAAGGTCTTATTTGACATTAGATATTTTATCCGTATTTTTATTTTTTAGTAAAAACACTTGCCCTTTTCTTTTTTTTCGAAAACTTCAGTTAATAAAAGACAGCTAATAAGCTAATTTTTTAAAAAAACACTTATAATAATTGTTGATCTTTAACCGATATTATATTTTATTATATTGTATTTTTAATTTATTCATATAATTGTTGATCTTTATTCAATTATATAGTTTATTTTAATTCATTTTATTTTACTTTATTTTACTTTATTTTATTAATCTATACTAAGTTGTATCTACTGTCGACAATGGTGATACCAATGACGTTCCTTAAATTGACCACTGTTTTTTGGAACCGCTATTCTTGGAAGCGTTGTTCCTGAAACCATCGTTCTATATGTAAGTCATTTTCATCTCTTTTCCCTGCTCTCAATATACTTTAAATGATTTTTTTAATTTTTTTCAAATATAAATAGAACCAATTTTTTTCTCTTTCTCTTAAATTGTCAAATTTTTATAATAAATTATTATCTACTAAATAATTATTAAACTTGTCCGCTTTATAAAACAAACTTTATAGTTTTATTTTATCTTATTTTAACTTACTATAATATATTCAATTATTGAATTTATTTATTCTATTTAACAAATTATTTTATTTTTATTTTATTTTTACTTTATAATATTTAATATAAATACAAAATCACTTATTTTATTTTAACAAAAATAACTCTTACCAAAAACACACACAACATTACTTATAATACTCATCCCTCATTTCAAAAAAATAAATCTTAAACAAAAACCCACATAGTACATCAAAGTAAATTAAAATGGATCAATAAAAAGCCTAAATTTTTACCCGAAAAAGGATTGCAAAAAGGAAGCCCTACGGGGGGGTCGAACCCCCAACCTTGAGATTAAGAGTCTCACGCTCTGCCGATTGAGCTAGCAAGGCTGTTCATGTCTTCAAAATCGACTGGTGTTATATGTTTTTTGTAAATTTCTAAATTTGTAAATAGCTTTTTTAAACGTATTTAGTTTTTTTTTTTTTTTTTTT